>JAJPUD010001098.1:186704-264484 GCA_023553655.1 Myrmecobius fasciatus
TCTATCTATCTATCTATCTATCTATCTATCTATCTATCTATCTATCTATCTTTACTATACCGGCTTTCCAAGACTGTTCCACAGAAGTTATTGAACTGCAGCTCCAGGAGTTGCATGAATGAAACCTTTCTGTACCTTTGGGCTCCCTTATCAAGACCAGAGAGGGAGAGTCAAGGACCTCTTTTCAGAATAATTAGTAGTATTCCCAGAGTCCAAGACCATAATAAAACAACACTATTTCTTTCCTATATAGCCTATACTAAATGGTCCCATTTCAGATGATAGTTAGAGGGAATGGAAAAGTGACTAAATATTGCTTTGCAAATATGACAAACAAAATAATAAATCTAGGACAGAAGGGAATGTTTCACCTATTGAGAATCACTGATCAAAAGAAATAAAATCTCGTTCTAAGAAAGAAAAACAAATACACATAAATTTAGCTTTAGTATTTTTTGTTTTTGTTTTAAGAAAGCTATACAATGGACTACTTCCTTGTTTCAGATCTTAAGGACAAAGATTGAAAAAAAAAAACCCACATGATTCATAAATCCAGAAAATTTAAAAAAAAATCATCTTAAAAAAAAGTTGGAGGTAGTGGTACTTTAGTTTAACTCAGAAGTAGGCACTGGTCAAAAACATTTTTTTGCTTATTTACTTTTGTTTATTCCTTTTTTTCTGCCTTCTTAAATACTGAAGATTTTAAGATATTAACCCTTATTTTATATGTTTACTTTTTTGTTAATGATTAATGTGTTTATTATAGAAATGTATTCTGAAAGTTAAGAAAGAGAAATAGAGAAACTGAGGGGAAAATAGAATGAAAATACAGGACTAAAGAAAAGAATAATAATGCAACATAGAGATAAAATTAAACAGAAGTATTTAGAAAAGGAGGAAAAATTCAGAGGAAGAAAAATTGGACAGAGAAAAGATAGATCACCTGAGCTTTCCATGTCCAGTCTTTTGTTTAACTTTAATGTGAAATCATGAAGTTATGTTATTTATTAGTTGTGAACTAATATCAGAAGTAGAAGGAACTGGTTGATAAGGGATAATAAGGCTCTTTTTAAATGATTAAAAATTACAATATTTTAAATTTTTAAAAAATATCTAGAAATTAGAAGTTTGTCAAATCAAACAATAGTAAATTGATAATATACCTTAAAATTGACTGCTGTTCTTCCTAAAAGCTGAAAATGGACATTCACAACCTTGACAGATTGTATTAACATTGATACCGCTGGAAAAATATAGGTCACTACCTAGGCTATTGGGCAATAACCTGTTGCCCTTATATGGCAGTTTAAGTAATTCCCTGGCAAAGTGATAGCTAGAGGAGTGGTAATCAAAGATTTACCTCAGAGCATTTAAGTTTTCATGCCATGAAAATTTAAAATAATGATTCTTAAGGATGTTTTAAAAATTGTTATATTCATGTTTTCATAGTCACTTTTTTTTTTTGCATTAAAGAAACCAATTAGCAAGAATAATTAGGGACACTAAGAAGTTACCATCATGTGATGATAGGATCATAGGGCTAAAGATGGAATGGAATACAGAAGCTATTTATTCCATTCACTTTCTCTTTCTGGCAGGAAGGTTTTTTTTCAACCTAATCCTGCCTATGGCACTTAGGCAGTAGTTTCTAAAGCAGCAACTTTTTATTATTCCAGCTCTTTTACCTTATAGGATTATTATTCAAAGACTCTTCCTTCAGGATTGTTGTAGGATCCCCAATTCCTGATAAACTGAGAGTGCATTTAATACCCCCAGGACTAAAATTACTAGGTAATGTATAGAAGAAGGAATTGAGGTGGCAGAAGGTCTAAGTTCAAATCCCACCTTTGAAACTGTGTGATCTTGAGTAAGTGTCTCCATATAATTTCAGGTTCCTCATCTCTAAAATCAGGATGGTATTTGTGGTACTTTCCACCTCTTCATTCACAGTCCTCTACATTTATTATAATTATTTTGTGTTTTTTCAGTGGTAGAGCTAATAATTCTATAACATAGAACTCAGGAAAAAAATGCCTTCTAACCAAATATTTCCAGTTCCCAATTAAAGAAATAGAGGAAGTCAGAGAATGGTTGCTAGACATCTATTGTCATGCTTCTTGGGTTCACTCCCTTACCAGGTCATGCCCTCTTTCAGCATGCTGTGGCATGTACATTAATATAATGCAGATGAGGAACAATTTAAGGCAGAAAGGTTAAACATCCCTTCTATCAGAATGAAATTTTCAATGAGCCAAAATGGATATTTCCTAATGGCCTAGGAGTTAATTTATCCTTTTCTAGGGGTATCAATGAAAACTGTATTAGTTTGCCCATTTTGTAATTTTTTTTTTTTCTGGAGATTCTATAATGCTAAGGATTTACATGGCCTGTTAGGAATCCACCATATTCATTATTCATCCCCTCCTCATTTAAAAGCAGAGAAAAAAAAATGGACCCTATATGTAGAACTATTTCCTCTCCTGTGAACCATTTAAACCCATGTTTCATGTGTTTGGGGGAGAATTGCTTCACCTCCTTGAAAGAACTTATTGGTCTCTACAATACTGATCTCCACTTCCTTTTTTCTTTTTTAGAGGGGAAAATAGGCATTATGTTTCTCTCACAGCTTTGGTTTTTTAAAGAGATCTAAATTAGGATGTCTAAGGAAAGCCTGTAGAGTTAAATGAATGCTTTAGATAGGCTTGAATACTGATAGCATAGACTTATATTTTGCAAAATATTTTCTTTTTACAACTTTGTGAGTTAAGTAGCATAAATCTCCATTTTATAGATGAGAACCTTGAGGTTCTGAGCAGCTAAGTGATGTACCCCATATTCAAGCAATGAGTAAGTGTTGGAAGTAGAATCTAAACACAGATCTTCTGACTCTAAGTTTAGACCTCTTTCCACTATATTGTATATTGCCTCTCAGAACAAGAAGATGAGCATATCTGACCACAGTACTTTCTCATGGGGGAAAGTTTTTCTTTTTTTTTTTTTTTTAATAAAGCTTTTATTTACAAAACATATGAGTGACGTTTCAACATTGACCTTTGCAAAAACTTTTTTTTTCCCAAGCTTTTCCCCTCCTTCACCCCACCCCCCACCCCTAGATGACAGGTAATCTAATACATGCTAAATAGGATAAATTATATGACAAATACATGTATACATATCTATACAGTTATCTTACTGCACAAGAAACATCAGATCTAGAAAGAGAAGAAGGAAAAAACAACCTAAGAAGGAAAACAAAATGCATGGAAATATTCACAGAAAGCGTTAAAATGCTGTGTGGTGGTTCACTCTCAGTTCCCACAGGCCTCTCTCTGAATGTGTATGACTATCTTCATCGCAGAACAACTGGTTTTAATCACATCATTGTTGAAGAGAACCATGTCCATCAAAATTGATCATCGTATAGTTTTGTTGCTGTGTATAATGTTCTCCTGGTTCTGCTGATTTCACTCAGCATCAGTTCATGCAAGTCTCTCCAATCCTCTCTGAAATCCTCCTGCTGGTCATTTCTTACAGAACAATAATATTCCATAACATTCATATACCATAATTTATTCAGCCATTCTCCAATTGATGGGCATCTTTTCAATTTCCAGTTTCTTGCCACCACAAAAAGGGCTGCCACAAACATTTTTGCACATGTGGGTCCCTTTCCCTCCTTTAAAATCTCTTTGGGATATAGGCCCAGTAGAAACACTGCTGGGTCAAAGGGTATGCACTGTTTGATAACTTTTTGAGCATAGCTCCAAATTGCTCTCCAGAATGGTTGGATCCGTTCACAGTTCCACCAACAATGTATCAGTGTCCCAGTTTTCCCACATTGGGGGAAAGTTTTTCAATCATCTTCTCTGTTCTTTAGAGAACAGTTGGCAGAGTCTACACTAACTTAGGACAGTTTCTGTAGGACCTGGAAAGACCAAATAGTTACTGGAGAGTGGCACATCTATAACATTGCCCAATGATCTGTGCTTCTTTGCAAATTATTTTGACAATCTGAGAGTATAATTATATGTGGGTGAATGAGAAAAATACAGTATGTAATATTATTTATAATTATTTCCCTACATACTAGGTTTTATGGCAACTTGGATCCCAGGATTTATTATGCCATCGATGTATGATTTTGAAACAACAGTGTGTGGGAATCTGCCTACACCATGAAGAGATATACACTGAATCCCAAAAGTACTTCTGGAAACCAACCCTCTAACTATTTTATAAAAAGTATGAATGGGGGAGAGCCAAGCTAGGGAATGAAGTCAACAATTTTGTCAAGCTTTCCCAACCCAACTCTTTAAATAACTTTAAAAAAGAATGTCTAATTAAATCCGAGTGGGCTAATCAATAAAAAGTCAAAGTGAGGTTTTTTTGTTTGTTTTTGTTTTGTTTTGTTTTGTTTTGTTTTTTTTTAGCATAGAGTAATCTGGGTAGAGAGAAAGAGAGATGGAGTGGGGTCAGCCCAGATCATGGACCTATAGAAGTGTAATTGATTGTGAGCCTTAGAGGTACAATGGCAGATTCAGCAGTGGTATTCAGTAGAAGTACTACATCTTACCAGAAAAAGATTCTAGTTAAACCAAAGTGCTAGCATTGGGAGCAGGATCAGGCTACATTTGTCACTCCATCCCTAGTACCCAGTTCTGAAATGTGGAGGGTAAAGAGTAGTAACTGTAGTCATGAGGGAACAAAGGATTTAGTTCAGAAAGAACCAGAGAATAGACCAGGAGGACAGGGACTAGACTCTATCCTGTATCAAACCACTCTGGAAGAATCAAAAAATTATAGGAGCCAAGACTTAGCCAAGACAGTCATATATACACCCTCTTCATAATTGCTACATGGTTGAACATAGAGCCAAACTCTAAAACAAAGTAAAGAGCCAAGAAGTAGGCTAGAAAAATGAGAAAACAGCACCAAAAAAGGACTTGAACATAAAAATCTATTATGATGGTAAGAAAGTTCAAAACACAAACTCAGAAGACAGTCAAAACACACAAGGAAAACTTCAAAAAAAATTCAGATTAAACACAAGCCCAAGAAGAATTTCCAAAATAGCCAAGAAAGAAATGTGTTTTTTTTGTTTTGTTTTTAATTTGTTTTTAAGAGCATTTTCTACATAGATCTATTGATTTCCAGATATCATATATATATACATATGTGTGTATATGTATATATTTATATATATATATATGATACTTTGTATGTGAGGGTGCTAAATAGGAGCTAAAAGGATCATAAAGCTTTTAGGACGCATCAAAAAAGTAACAGTTTACAAACAAGTTATATTTAAATAGGAGGATTTCTAGTTTTTTTTTTTTCATGACTTTAAAAACCAAAGTTTAGATGATGTATAAGAGTTATCTGCAAATTTTTCTTTTTCTGAATATGTTAACATTTTCACAAAAAAAGGGGGGGAAGAAAAAGAAGACTAATTTTTACCTCCCTCCTCATTACTCTTAGTCAGTTATTTTTTTAAGTCAAAGGATTAAACAGTCAGCCCTGGGTTCATGTTTTTGGGTTCTGAAGTCACCATAATAATTCTTTCCAATTATTTTTGACATTTTTGACCATTAGGCCATGAAGTTACTTAGAGGATGTAGATAATCATCCTGTGATGCAGACTACCTAAATATCTATGTTGTATAAAAATTGTGTGGTATTACAGATAAAACCTCTATTATAGAAATTGGTGTTATACTTAGACTAGTGAAAATATATCTTGGAAATAACTGCTGCCCGCAAATTTAGAAATCTTTGTCATCATTTTTGCTTCATTTACCTAAACTAGTAAAAACTCTGTTGCAGCATAAAATATACATAAGCCTAGTTTAAGTGAATGACATCATATAGAACTACTTTATAATAAGTAATCACCTTTTGAACCTGCAAAATGATACATTTTTCAAATTGATTACTTCTATTTATGCAGAACAATTAGAAAGTTTGCACCTGCCTAAATTGGAAGGCAATTATGATGGTTATTTGGATCTTGCAAACACTAAACATGAACAGACTGGATCATTTTATAAATGCTTATTGCAGTTGCAATTTTATATAAATTCTTAACATACAATTTGGCCCCAAATGTTCTTTTGGATTAGAATCTGTGATGCTGCAGAAGTCACATGCATTCATTGGAAGCATACCAGCATATCCTAAGGCAAAATGTAACTTATTAAAGGGTCTGGCGTTGCTGTAACATATTGGAAATTGTGGCTATGTCTATGTGATACCACAGCAACTGGTTAGAAAGTGAAAAATTCAGTCAATTAACTGGTTGCTTTATCCATGTTTTGCCAAAAGGCAGTTTGACTGTTATTTTTCTCTCCTGAATATTCTGATTGTTTTGGCATCCTGTAGGGGAAAAAAATGGAGGGGTGTGTGTGTGTGTGTGTGTGTGCGTGTGTGTGTAAGAAGTGGGCAAAACAACCATTTTACATTGTTTGTACATAGCTTTCACATTTTATATTTTTTCCATAAAATTAATAACAAAATATATAAATAATCTATCAAATATGGAATAAATTTCCAAATTAAATCTTTTCTCTCAAAATATTTACATGCTGATTAGGAAAATAATGAAAAACAATACAATTTTTACCTGTCAACCTTTCTGTGCTTTAATTTTTCAATTTGTAAAACTAGAAGCATATAGGAAATAATATACATGATAAATAAAGTATGGGTTTCTTATAGTTTAGACATTAGATTCTTTGTGGAATTAATATTATTTGATTCTAGTCTCTGACTTGGTTTGTTAAATTCATTTCTTAATATGTTGAGAGTCTTACAATAGTACATTGAGAGTATTAGCCCCCAAGCTTCTTAGTTATCCTTAAGAGTAATTTGTGGGTATTTATTCTCTACCATTAGTTTAGACCCCTACTCATTCTGTTCCCACAATTTTAAAAGGTCCCCATACCTTGGTTCCAGGGCATTTAATCGTCAGATTAGCTTATAAAAAATTGTTTCAAAGATACAGCAAGAAAAAGCATTGAAAACACTCTGTGTCCAGCACCTGGGGTAAATAATTTTCCTATTCCAATTCAGTTTCTGTGGAGAACAGGGAGGTAAAATTTAATTTATTTCTGTTCCTTTATAGCATTGTCCCACCAAGTTCCAAGCTTAAAGTGCCTCTGGCATGAAGCTTAGTACCCGGGCCTCTCAGGGTTACCCTGAATGAACTGGAAATAGCAAACCAGCATAGAATTCTGGCCCCCAAAACTGGAAAAAAAAACCAGAACAAATCCCCATACCCAATTCTTGGGGTCACAGGCCATAAAAGAAAGGATCCTTTCTCCAATACAACTCACTGCATGGTGCCCATACTGTGGGTGAACAAGAATTTTACTTTCTGGTTGCTCTACTATAGGAGATAAACAGAGACAGACAGATGCAGAGAGACAGAGAGAAAGTGAGAGAGAGACAGACAGAGATAGACAGAGATAGAGCAACAGAGAGAAAGTGAGAGACAGAGACAGAGAGGCAGAGACAGAGACAGAGAGAGACACAGACAGACACAGAGAGTCCACAACTACACAGTGCTTTCTGAAATCACATTGCCTGGAAAACTAACCTTTTGTTGAAAGTATTTTTTTCCTCCCAATTCTACAATTGAAGTAATGTCAATATTATTTACTCCATTTTTAACTATGAGAAAACTATAACTCAGGGAAATTTGATGATTTGACTATTGGCACATTGTTAATACATGTCAAAGTAAGGATGAGAATCCAGATCTTCTAAGTTTCAGTTCAGTATGATGTAAGGAGCTGCTGCTATTGAGAGGTAACATTTACAGTAAGGCAGACAGCATACAAAAATTCAAAATCCACAGTAAATATGGAATGAGTTTTATATAGTTATGCAACTCTGAGGCAAATATGCCTCTTATTCTAATAGTCATATAATATAAAAGGAACAAAATCCTTTGAGGGCAAACAAGTTTAGTGTAATATTTTATTTAACTTCATTTATTCTATAATACCCACACTAATTTGGCATACTTAAGCAATATGACATAAGAGACTATCTAGTAGGTCTGATTAATGTAATTCTTTGGTGCCTCTAATCTATCAAAAGTACATTAATCAGCATTATTTCATAGTTGCTGTACTTATGGCAATTTAAAAATGCTCATTTTAAAAATTAATATCTTGAAATCATATTGATAGCATAATTTAAAATAATGCTGAAGGGTTTTCATTGGTAAAAAACGATATGCAACATTTAAGTGTACTGTCTATACAGACAACTACTTATATATTTATAAATACCATTGTAGTTTAATCTTCAACAACTAATTCAGGAGATCCTCTTTCTAGCCATAGATTCACTGTCCATTAGTTGTGTGACCTTAGACAAGTGAATTATACTCCAGAATGCTCTTGTTAAATTTATTAAATATGAAAGCTGGAGTAGATTGTATATCAGACTGCTTCCACTCATTAAAAAAAAAAAAAAAAGTATTTGTTAAGTACATACTACATTCCAGGCATTGTGCTAAACATTTCATAAATATTACCTAATTTAGATTTTTTACAACTCTGGGAGTTGTAATATTATTACAATATTATCCCCAACATCATGATTCCCCACTTAACTTCAGTGTTCTATGAAATATAAATTTTGATTAAAAAAGGCAAAAGGGAAACTTCTTTTGTAGCAAAAACCAAGTTAAACAGTTTAAGGGAGAAGATTTTCATATTTCCTACTTTAAAATAAAATTTTAATTTTCAATTATCTCTTTATCCTTTAATTTCATTTCCCCTGATTTCAAATATTTGTTCATTTTGCATCTTATCTGATTCCCATTTACAGTTTTGGTGTAACTAAACCCTCTAGGTTTTTGCTCTTGAATCATAATGTTACACTCATTCGCATTTTAATAAATCAGTTCAAATATTCAACACTTCCCTATAGAATTGTTTGAACTCAATTGATATAAGGGGAGAGAGCCAATTGAGATTAAAAATAAAGAGCATCATAAAAACATGAGAGAATAAAAATGGAAATTAAGAAATACAGAGAAAAAGTATTAAAAAAGCAAAAATATCAGGGTAGCTTAAGATAGTTTCATTATGGAAGACAAGTATTCTGATTTGAAATCAATGTGTAGTTGCTATAAATAGTTCCTGTTGATAAGAAATGGGCTACAATTCCTGAGCCTGTGCCAGGATTTTCTTTAAGTTCTTCAGAAGAGTAAAACATTGCTAATTTATTTGTTCATTACTTGTAGAATATTCGAACTCAGAAGGATCACAGAACCTCAGAATTGGAAAATGCTCAAGAAGTCATCTTTTTTCACACTAGAGCAGACATTCCTGACAACTGATTAGCCAGCCTCTGATGTAATAATTTTTCAAATCCTTCATATAACTTCCCAGTCACACAGCCACTATCCTCATCAGTTCTAAACTGGACTATTGCAGTAATTTCTAAATTGGTCTCCCTAACCTAAATTAAAAGGGCTGTGTAATACAGGTCTGGAAAACAGCATTGACTCTGGGTTCAAATCCAGCCTATTCTGTCTGCCTATGAGATTGTGTACAGGTGTCTTTCAGCTGTAAAGTTAGGATTATATATATGAATTATATCACCTCTCCAGACCATCCTCCATACAGGAAGGTTTTTTTGTTGTTGTTGTTGTTGTTGTTGTTGTTGTTTTTGTTTTTTTTTTTTAATATTCTGGAAGCATGGTTCATATCATGTTATTTCCTATTTTAAAAGGTTCATCAGTTTCCTGTTGACACTAAGATGAAATGTAAATTTATGCTAGACATGAAAAGCCCTCCTACCTAGTTTAAATCCAATTTGTTGTGTAGCATTTCATATTACCTGTCCATATAGCACTACTAAACTGAATTATTTTCTGGACAGTATTCATCACTTTGCCTTTACTTAAGTTGTGTCCCCTTATTAAAATGTTTTCCCTCTTTACTTCTGTCTCATGGAATCCCTGGACTCCTTCAGAGCTTAACATAAATATTACCTACCTACATAACTCTCTTCTCAATCCTTCTAGTTGCTAGGGATTTCCAACCCCACCCTAATCAAAGACTTTGTATTTACTTGAATATATACATACACACATATGTATGTTTATATACACATATACATATAATCTGCTTATCTGTGCATATGATATCTTCTACTTACTGACAACTCCTTGAGAATAGGGACAGTTTTGCTTTTATCTCTGTAGGTTCCTACAAGGTAGATGGTTAATCGAATGGGAAACTGGGTTTTAACTGAGGTCATCCATTTTACTTTTGGAAATTTCTAATTATTAAAATCCTTATTTTTTATACATTAAATCACATTTGCCACTTTTTATTCTACCTATTGCTAGATCTGCCCTTAAAGGACTAGTAGAACAAGGTTGAACCCTTTTCTCAGATGCTTTGATTCCAAATGAATTTCTCCATTCAAGTCATCTGCCTTATAGTTAGTGGTATGGTAGAAACAGGAACGTGGGTCTCTTGTAAAATAGTGCAGGGCTATTGCAATGAAACCATGCTGATTTTTTATTACTTCACCATCTGATATCATCACTGTGGACACTTCCTCCCCTGATGCAGTCTATAGCTGTCCAAGGACTTAAGAGATGGTCTTTATGGACTTCTGTACCTGCAAAAATTATCTGTGATCTTTGAGCTGAGAGAGCCTAAGCTTGAATTCATATTGATCTTACAGGTTGCTAAATACAATGTAAAACAGTGACTTATTTACATATAGTAGGATGAAAAGAAAACACAGATCATAAGAATGTGTTTCCTAATCCTGACTTCCTGATGGGAGATTTAAGAATTTGGAAAGATACTCATTTGTTTCCATGTAATCATTAGAGAGTTAGGGCAGTATGCCAGTTTGGATAGACAGCTGATCTTGAAGCCAAGATAACCTGGTCTCTAACACATATTGACTCTGTAATACTGGTCAGATCACTTAACCTCTTTAAGTTTTAGTCTTAGTTGCTGAGAAAGTAAATTGGAGAAAGGTGCCAACTTGTTCTGTTAGGTGATATTCTCACTTGCAAATTTCCCTTATCAGTAAAATTACAGATCCAATGCCTATTCTTATCCCTAATGATGGTAAAATTCCTTTTGCATGTAGTAAATAAAAGGCACTATTGATGGGATGAAACTTCTAGGAGAAAAATAGCAGTAATCCTGAGGCCCCTGATCTTAAAAGTGCTATTGTTCTAACAATCTGTTTGTCAATGATCCTAAAGTCTGCTGGCCTTAGGAATTCTTCTACAAACATTGCTGACTGCCAGATAACAATCTGTTGGTCAGTGATAACAGGGTTTCTGAGACAAATGATGAGGTGCACAGTAGACTACTCCTCAACCCCATTTCTAAACCATAAAATTCAATATTGAGGTGCTTAACAGCTACTCCTCAGTTCTACCTCTAAGCCATAAAATTAGCATATCAGTGACATGAAGAACTGGGTCTCTCTGTCTTTTTCTATAAATTTATCTTCTTGCTCTGGTTCTTTCCTAAATCCTTTTGGAATTTATTCTGTTTCAATTGGTGTAACAATTATAAGAAACTTGGAGATAAGTTCAAGCCTGTAAATACTTTTGAGAAACCTCACAATGTTAGTCTGCAACCCTTTTAGGGTCTCTTTTAAATCTCAACACTATTCAGCAGCTAGAACTTGTACAGATAGCTTTAATTCAGGGGCTTAGCTTTCATCTGCCATGTTCCCCAAATTCCTATCTTTCCTCTTGTACTTATCTTTCATTCAAGGTCATTTATGATACTATGTAAAAAAAAATAGCAATAAATCAAAGCAAGTAGATGCCAACATACTCAGCACACACCTTCACAGACTGTATCTCCTTTTTTTTTTTTTTTTTTTGCATGGACTTTCTACTAGGAAATATCCTAAAACTTACTTCCAACAGCGAGTGACCAAGGGTATTCACCTGGGGATTTTCAGTCCAAAACCCATCACAATGAATCAGTTTTGCAATGATGCCTTCAAGAATTCATAGTAATTTACTGGTTTTTCCCAAAGGCATCTATCTGGTATTAACCTTACTCCCAAATGACTGTGATTCATCTTCCCAATTTCTAACTATCCTTTCTGACTAGATCTAATATGCTTACATTTAATATTGTGCCTTTCCATTTAATATTGGGCAAATATTACTTATTTTCTGTTCATGTATGCTTTCTGGATGCAGAACTGGATGTGTAGCAGCAGAGAAATACCTACTACAAGGAAGGTATCATTTCTCTGCCCCATCTTCCATTTTCAGGCCTTAGTCTCTATAAATCTCTTTTGTTTGGCTTTCTCCATTATAAAGGTGGTCAAAGGTGCACTTCTAACCCATGCTCGACCACTAGAATAGGTTCTGCCCCTACCTATTACAGATCACAACTCCATTCTCTTCCCAGTAGACAGTCTCTGTGAATTGCTATAATCAAATAGCAATTTCATCATCCGGTACTTATTGCTTTGATCATGAAGCTTTCTCAATTTAAGTAGATTGAGCTTCAGAAAAAAGCAAAGAGACAATATTTTGATCTTTCCAACTTGGAAGGATCAGTCAGAGGTGGGGATATTACCTCTATGCAACAAAGGCATTCAAATATTTAGATAAAGGCCTATTTTCTTTTGTAAATGTCTTTGAAGTAGAATATTATTTATTTTCCCTGTAGATGCCAACTTGTGAATAGTTTACACATTTACTATAATATAATAATGAATATGATAGTATCTGACCCTAGTTGACTCCATTTTTTTGGTTTTTGGTAAAGATAATGGGGTGGTTTATCATTTTATAGATAAGAAACTAAGGCAAACAGGGTTAAGTCATTAGTTCAGGGTCAAACAGCTAATAAAACTCCGAAGCCATATTTGAATTCATGAAGATGAGTCTTCCTAGTTATAAGCCCAGTGTTCTATCCACTGAGATTCTTAGCTGCCCAAACATAATACAATACAATACAATATAATATAAAGCAATACAATACACCAATGTGTTATAACAACATAACATAATATAAGGTGCTAGATGGCACATTAACAAGATGGCTAGACTTGGAGTCTGAATTAAAGTCTGACCTTAGACACTTAATTCTACAATCCTTTGTTTCAATTTCAACAAAAAATGGGAATAGTAATAGTACTTACCTCCCAAGGTTGTAAGGAACAAATGAAATAATATCAGTAAATTGCTTAGCACAGTGCCCAGCACCTCACAGATACTTAATAAATGCTTATTTCATTCTTCTTTCCTTCCTTTCTTTTTTCCCCCTCTTCTTTCTATAATATTCCTTTCTTCCTATAATAGTACAACTCAGAATTTCCAAACTCAAGAAATAAACTAGGCTCAGCTTCTCTCATAGCAGGAGTTTCAGGTGTACATCATTATGTCAGGCTAATGATAATGATGATGATGATGATGATAACTTGTGACTTGGGGGAGGCAAGCCATTTATACTCTCTATGACTAAATTGTGTAATCTAGAGAGTAAGGAAGTTTTTGTTATCTCTAAATGTAAAAACTGATTATCTTAAAATGTAGGATCCTTTTGTGGAAATAAGTGGCATATTAATCCTAAATAAAAGTTTTAAAATTTTCATGTTTTTTCTTCATCAAGACAAATATCCTACTGTATTTAAAATTAAAAGGAAACTTTAAAGAACATCTAATTTTTATATTTTAAGGAGTCTTACAGAAATGACATGACACATGATCACAGAAGGGGAAAGTAGCAAACCTGATATGTGAGCCCAAATCACAGGACTCTAAATCTTCATTTTACTCTAGTTGATTATTATGAAGGTATATGATGATGAACCCTTAAGGGTAATTGGAGAACAATATCCTGACTTTACCCTTCACTGGGGCAATGTAGCCACTCCCTCCCCCACATAGAACATGTCTAAAACATGTTGGGAATTACAGTAACAATCTTTTCTCTGTCTGATCAGGAATCCTACATGGCACAGAGAGCAAAGCAATGTCAGCGTAAAAGAAAAAGCAATTTATCTTGTCTTGGCACCTTTGACAAAGTCTGTTACTAGTTAGTAGTAGCTCCTAATTGATCTCTCCACCTCTAGTCAATATTTTTTCTATTCCATTCTCCAGCTGGCTGGCAAAATGATATTCATATATTACAGGTCAGACCAAGTCACGAGGACCAAATACAACCTTCTCTGTTTGCAATTTAAAACTCTTCACCATCTGCCTCTAGCTTGTCTTGCCAAGTATATTACATATCACTGACCTTGAAGCACTTTAGGGTCCAGCCCAACTACATGCTGGATACCTTTTACATTTAACATCTTTTTTTTTCTGTCTACAACCTTTGTAGAAGTGTTTCTCATGACCAGAATGCACTGCTGCTTCACCTCCCTGTCTTAGAATTCTTAGCTTCCTAATTTGTAGTGATCCTTTAGGGAAATAAAGTGGAATATTTAAGCTTAGTACAAGTGCTACCATGTATACAAGATTATTACTGATGCCCCTAGATGGTAGTGCTTCCCCCAAATCTCCAAATATCCTGCATTTAAGTTGTATGTATTTTGTATATATTTTGCATCAACTTACATATATGCATGAGGGGTAATATGGAGTCGGGCAGTCTCGTGTTCAAATACTGCCAAAGTTATCTATCTAGTCACTGACTCTGTGACTCTGTGACTAGTCACTAAAATGCTCTAGTTCTGTGAGACTAAGTTGGAAAGAAACTACTGTCCTATATTGCTAGAGAGAAAATCTTCATCTAGTAATTTCTTCTTCTAGTGAATATGTTCAGCCCTTTTCCTTTCCATATATATACATATATATATGCTGTTTTCTTTGGAAAAATGTAAATTCCTTGAAAAGAGTCATTCTTATTTGTATTTTTTTTTTTTACAGAAGTGCCTGACACATAGTAGATATTTAACAGATACTGGTTGTTTGAATGACTAATCTCCATTTCCATTCACTGACTTGTTCAATAGAAAGAATACCTTAGGAGCTCATATTCTCCTTAATGTTTATTCCTTTGAGGTGAAGCAACATGTAAGAGTTTAAGTAATTGAAAAGGGAAAGGTCATTAAGAACTGAAAGGTCCTTTGTAGCAGGTGACCTGTAAATGTAGCCTTGAAGAAAGTGAGGGATTTTAAGGCTGGAGCTGAGGAGAAATTGCTTTATAGGAATGTGCAATAGTCTGATGAATGCATACAAATTAAATGAGATGCATGATGAGAGATGGAAGGTCACATAAAAGGAAGAACTAGTAAACCACTGAGTTTGGAATAATGAATGAAGAGTAGTAAAATTATATTTAGACTGGAAAGGCATATTAGGGACAGATTTTGATGGATTTTTAAATACCAAGCAGAGGAGTCTGTATTTGATTTTAGGGGCAATAGAGAGATACTAGAACTTCTTGATGGAGGAGCAATATTCACACATCTGTGACTTAGGAATATTTTGGCAACTGTGTAGAAGATAAATTAGAGAAAGGAAAAATGTGAGACAAGTGGCCAGTTAGAATAGATGATGTAGATTTGAAATGGGGCTGGACTCATGTAAAGTATAAAGAAGGAAACATATTAATTGATGAATGGATAAACAATAAGATTATGATGGAATATTATGGAACTATGAGAAATGGTAGGCATGATTATTTCAGAAAAATCTAGAAAGACTTACATGAACTAATGTTCATGTAAGTGAAATGAACAGAACCAGGAGAATGGTGTATGTAGTAGCAGCAATATTGTATGATGAACTGTGAATAAGCTAGCTAGCTATTCACTGCAAATCCCAGAGGTCTAATGATGAAGCATACTATCTACCTATAATGGGTGAAATATATACACACACCTGTAAATACATGCACATGCACATACATATATGTAAATATGCAATATACCTATATGTAACCATGCCACACACATATTACACACATGAGTGGAATTTATATATAAATTAAGGGGACAGGTGGAAATAATTTCATGGAGGTAAAATTGACCAGACTTGTCCATAGATTCAATATTGGGGAAAGTTTCTGAAAGGATAGTGATATCCTTCCATAGATATGACTGAAATGGAACCTAAAACAGATCAGAAATAAATTAGCTCACTTCCCCTCTTTATTCAGGTCCCTTTTCACCATTTGAACATTCTGGAAAGAGAAGAGCAGAGGGCAATAACCAGTAAATCAGTATGTAATGAGAAATCATCAAGCCTTATCTGTGAATCCTCAAGTCAATTATAACTAACACATTCTCTCTTGAACATACAGTGCTGCCTTTCATTTTGATTTCCTGAACTAGTAATCAATGTTCTAAACATAAAAAGTTAGGATTTTTTTTTAATGAGCAAATACTTGCAATGAAGATTATTAGTAGAGGAGGAAGGGAAGCATCTTTACACACAATGTAATAATCCCTGAGCATTCCTCCTGGGAATCCAGAGAAGTCATTTTAATGACTATTTTTTCTATCTCTTTTTATTTCATTAATAAATTACAGACTATAGAAAATGCTAAAGCAATGAATAAGAATGCATCCTGAGCCCCTGGTGGATGCCAATATGCCAGAATATATAGTTTGATATTCTAAAAACTCTTGAAAAATTAGTTAGACATTATCCCAATTCTAGAGATGCAAATTCTGAATAAGGCATGATCATTTTCATTTAATATTAATTTGATAAATCTAGCATGAAAACTTTTGTTCATAAGAATAGTTGAGAATGAAAGAATATTTGCAAATTACGCATGAAATATCATTCATGAAAGAATCCTTTGGGATGAAATTAACAGAAAGAGTTGAAGTTTGACTGAAACATATATACAAAATTTTAGAGAATTAAGTTTGATAAAGAAGCATAGTATATAAGTGAAACAAAGTATAATATTGTAATATCAAAAGTAACTCATTTTTGTGTATTTTAGTAGAAAGTTACTTTTTGAGGTAGAAAGACCTGCGTTCAAGTCCTATTTCTGACAAAGTAGAAACTATGTAACTCTGAGCAAGTCAGTTAACTCCCAATATTCTCAGCAACAAGATTCTGAGCTACAGAGGTGTTGAGATGCATTGGTAGAGAAAGTTCTCTCTTCTTGGTACTAACAAAATCAAATGTTCAATTCCTATAAGTTCTTTATACTAATGAAATCACAGGTTCAATTCCTATGCCTGTTCTACTAGCACAATTTCATTTTGATCTTTAGAGGAAGATCCTTGCCTCAGGATCTTTCTAATCATTCTACTATTAAAGTTCAGAATAACTTCATTCTGTAATATTGATGAACTAAAGTAGGTAGCGTAGGGGAGGAAATCAGATTCCATACACTAGTCTGCCAGTTTGAAGTTACTTCATGGGGGGAAAAAAAGTTATATGTCTCCTTCTGTAGTCTGCCAGCCATAATTACTCTGCTTGTAAGTTTTCTGTATCATAATATCCCCAAACAATTTTCAAATAAAACTGAAAAAGATAAAAACATAGAAAATAGCATATTCTACCTAAGAATTGATTTAAAGGGTAAGTTTAAAAAATGAGGCTGGCATGATGAATAGCCATTTAGAGTATTTCCATCACAACTTCTTTTCATATCAATTTGAGGTGGCATTAAAATTTTGCTTTATTATTCATCTAAACTTGATTCAGAGAGAGAGAGTCGACAGAGGAACAATTAAATGCTTTCTCTGCTCCGTGTGTAGGTGACTAGGTGGGCATATTCTCCCTGATGTGAATGGAAGATTGGCTTCAGTGGCCTTTTAGAAGCTTCAGGATGATGAATGTCATTTTAAGCAGCTAATAGAATGGCCTGAATAAGACTATGTGATACACACAGGTAGTAAAGAGGAATAATACAAGCATTTTATTGTGCACCTTCTGGGACAGGAAAGGGAGAAATGAAATGGTATATGATAAGATAAGAAGGGCAAATTAGGTTAACATGATTGTGCTTTTGGATGATTTGATTTTAACTCAATTCAACCTCTCTTCTCATAATTGGGAAATCTCTGAAGTATTATGTAGGTATAAAAGAATCTCTAAGGTATTCAGAGAATAAAAGAAGGATTTAAGATTTAGTCAATGGCTGCTTTTGTGGTTACAAATCAACAAGGATTTTTTAAAGCTTTCTTAGGCTCTAGCATTAGTGCTATTAACCAAAGCACTCCTTAGAAAAGTAAGTAATAGCAACTCATATATTTTACTCACTTGCTAGATTTAAAACTTTAACCTTTTCTGCAGTCACCTAGAATAATTAAAATTCCTCTATCCAATAAAAAAAGCAGGACAGCTAAGTTAATTCAAAGAAATATTTAAATTCAACATGGTAGATAAATTGGCATAATGTGGGATAATTAAACTAGAGAATTAGGTAAAGTAGAAAAAAAAATTATACTGTATAACTTAATGTCCAGATATCAGGCTTACAGAATGCATAGTGCTGTCAAAGTCACAGCAGATTTTTCCTACCTAAGGCATCTCAGTGTACTTCTACTTTATTTGGAACTTCCAAAAGAGACCCATAAATGGGATAGAGGCAGAATGATGATGGAATGAGAGTCCCTTCTCTAATGGAGATCTCTTTGTCTTATGGTGAACAGAGCACTGAAGAATATAGTTTAATGAAATTTAATGAATATTTGTTGTATGCTTATTATGTGAAAGGCACTATGAATAATGATAATATAAAACAAAACAAAAAAACAACCTCTATCTTCAAGGAGTCTGCATTTTCCTGGGAATTCAGAATGTGTACACAGTTAATGGGAATAGGATAAGCAACTGCATTATGTATTTATCACTTATACCAGTGATCTTCAAACTTCAGTTCCATGGATCAACTTCAGGATGTTGGTGAATTTTGATGGGAAAAAAATCCATATATATTTTCATTAGTCTCAAAGTAAAATTTATAATGTCCTATAATTATTAAAAATATTATTCTTCAAATGTTTCTTGATAGATATCTCTAGTCTAAAAAAAGGATCATAGGCACACATACATATACTTAAAAGAAAGAATCCCTGATTTAGATAGATCTCATCACCCATAAAAATGCTTTGTTTGTCTTTTCTTGAATATTTTATAAGCTGTTGTGAGTATACCAAGGTGCATAATCATTGACACAACAAAAATCCCATGAGTAAGGCAAGAAGAACCTAGCATGAAATCTGAGCATAAATAAGATTATACAATCTAGACAAATAAAATATTTTGTCCAATGGAATGCTCAGTAACAATAGTAACCAACATTTATATAATACATATTATGTGCCACGTACTATGCTAAGGGTTTTTATTAATATTATATCATCTGATCCCCAGAACAATTCAGGGAGGTTATTATTATCCCCATCTTAGAGATAAAGAAACTGAGGTAAATAGATGCTAAGTGAATTTCCTAAGGGACATACAGCTGATAAGTGTCTGAGGCAGAATTTGAACTCAGGTCTTCCTGAGACCTAATGTTCTATCCAGTGCATCACTTAACTGGTTAAATAAATTGACTAATAATTAAACTTAAAAAACAATTTGCTTAAAATAATTAAACTTTTTAAATGCTTTTGTCTACTTCTCCTCCTCCACTCATAGTAACCATAGTAATTCAGACCTTCAACATTCAGACCTTCAACAATTTTTTCCTTCACTATTGAAATAGCCTTTTAATTGATTTCCAAGCCTCTAGCTTATCCCCTCTCCAATTAATCCTCTCAAAAAACTTCAATGGCTCTCTATTGTCAATACGGTAACATACAAACTTTTCAGCCTGAGACTTGAGTTCTCCACAATTTTATTTCCACCTAACTTTCTAAATTTATTTCATATTGCTCCCTTTCAACCAATAAATATGCTAAATAAACTGGCTTTCTCATTATTCCTTGAATTTCACATTCCATGGCCGTCTCCCTGTTTTACAGAGGATATTAACCAAGTCTGCAATGCATTCTCTCTTTTAACCCATTATTTCCTTCAAGAAAGCTCATACTTGTAGCCTCCCTGATCACTCCAGTTTTTGTATCCTCTTTTTTCTTAAATTATTTGGTATTAGAATGAAATAAAGTGGGAGTTTTGAGCTGGGGGAAAGCCAATTATACACAATTACACAAACTTTGTCCCTGTAAGGAGATTCTGTAACTAGAAACTGTCAATTCCAGGAAACATAACTCTAAAGAAAGCTATGGGGAGAGGCTGTGGTGGGACCTATAATTGATCTTCGACTAAAATGGGAGATGTAGAAATATAAATCAGCAGCAATTGATGGTTATGAATGAGGAATTCCTGAAGCATATTGAATTAAGATTGCAAAAGTTGATTGGAGGTAGCACTCACTGTAAGGGCAAGGCTGTAAGGAATACAAGATTTTTCTTCCAGGAAAATGAACCTTTGTGTGGCCTTCCTAGATCCCTCCCAAACTAAACTGTGATCCTGTCATCCTGTGATTTTTAACAATGCACTATATGTATGTTTCCTTTCAGTCTTGGTTCAGTCATGATAAAAAATTTCACAGACACTTGATCTAGATACCTGAAATCTAATAGGATAAGGACTTGATCTTAAAAATTATATGTTTATGTACATGTATGCACATATATAAATATATACAATGCACATGCATGCATATTTATATAGATATACAAATATATATGTGCACATGCATGTATATGTGTGTACATTATTCATGTAACTATCATTCTAGGACTTGGCATCCTATATGTAGTAGATGTTTAATAAACATAGGTTGCATTTACTTGTATTACTTATATTGCATTCATATTCTGTGACTTTTCCCAAACTAGGACTACTACTAAAGCTGAAGGTTCTCTGTTTGAGTTTTTGTATTTTACAACAAAATCCTCTCCAACATTCATGATTTTATAGTGACTTAGTTTCTACTTTAGGAAGAAGGAAAGGGGCATGCATAAGATTTACATACTCAGTGGGAAGAAGTGGGGAAGACTAACGTACTTTTTTTTTCTTGTTTTTTGTTTGTTTGTTTTTGTTTTTTTCTTTTTTAAAGTACATTTTTTATAATCAGCTGAGGTTTCTGGAAGGTTGGAAATCAGAGTGAGTGGCTGTGGTCTTCCATATCCTCATAGTAATTAAGATAGTGATCACAATTCTAAGGATGGCTCTTTAGCTTTCTTTTTTGAATAGGAAAAATCCTCATATATTTAATAATAAGAAACAATAATAGCTAAAAATAATATCATTAGTTATGATAGTACTTTGATATTTGTAAAGTGCCACCTATTTATCTTTCATAACAATCCTATGAGGCAGGTACTATTATTGCTATTTTACAGACTGAAGCTAAAAGAATCTGAGTAACTTGTAAAAGATCACCAAGGTAGTTGAACTTCTGAGGCAGGATTTGAATTCACTTCTTCTGGACTAAAAATCTATTACTCTTATCTGCTATGCTACTTGCTGCCTTTGCAGTATGCTAAGAGAAAATTCATTTTTTCAAGGGGTCCAAGATAATAACTGGCAAAGAATAACATGTTATCTTCTATCTGTGCTTCAAAAGCTTTGAGTTTAATAATCAGCTAAAGGAAATAAGGTTTCAAAATAGAATGTTTTAATTAATTAAGAGTTAGCTAGTAAGAAGGTTATGAGAGTCACATCACTGATATCAAGTTCTATGAGACATTTGATCCCCAATTTTTTTATGAGGATAATATGGGAAGAAATGAGGAAAATTTTACCTTCTGTTCTTAATGTTAAACTCAAATAGTAGGTAACAATGAACATTTATGGAACATTAACCTCTTGATATAGGCATGAATTTCCCAGATAACTCAGGAGAAAAGATAAGGAAGATGCCTTTAAGTTGTACTCTCTCAAGAAATTGGATCAAAGGTCTAATGGAAATATTTATTGATTTATTCCTTGTGAGTTTAAATGTAAATTCTAACTCAGATTCTATGGGGGAAAGAGAAAAAAACGTATAATATGCAAAGATTCTATTAAGAGAATAAAGACAAAATTTTATACATACACATGTGAGGAAGATTTATAGTGAAGAAAGATATTTCATTATACCATTCTAAGAAACAATCATGTCTTTACATCTGTACCAAGAAAGCAATAGAAACCATGGATTATATATTATTAAGTCTTGAATTATGTTAGACATAATTATCATTGAAAGATAGTCATTTGGGGCACTTAGGGGGCGCAGTGGATAGAACACCAGCCCTGAAGTCAGGAAGACCTGTGTTCAAATTTGGTCTCAGATACTTAACACTTCCTGTGTGACCCTGGGCAAGTCACTTAACCCCAATTATCTCAGATAAAAAAAAAAAGATGGTCACTTGATCATGATATCAATCTATCAATGTAGAAGCATGCTTTCAGTTTTCAGTTCATATATCTATAACAATATGTATGTATATGCACACACATACATATATATATATGCATGTCTATGTGGCTGAAAATGATGCATATGTCATTATCTATCATAAGATATGCTAATTACTAGCTCTTTCTCAATGTATGTCAGTTGTAATAAAGAGGAGAGATTTAGAACAAATGTTTAATTGAATTATTTTATTGGAAAGATATAATTTTATCATTAGTGACTCATGATTAATGTAATTCCAAAACATGTAGGATCATAAGGTCATAAAATCATGGGTCAAAGGATTGTCTCTATTTTCGATCTTAATAGAAGACATTGGAGGAGGTCTTCCTGGTGTGTTTCTGTGAGGAAATTTCCCTCAGTAGAAGCAATGTTTTTTTCCCCTAAGCTTAAGAGCATCAGTATAAATAATTTTTCGTCCCAGTATATGGTAATTCATTGTTCAAATATTAAAGAGAAAAGTTAAAATGAAGTATATTCTACTGTGAGTTGACTTAAAGAGAATAGAATGTAGAAATCTGCTTTCTCCTCAATGCACATAAAACCTTAAGTAGTACAGACTACATAAGTCTAAATTCCTGTTTTGGCTCAGCAAGCACAGCAGAAGACAGAAGCATGAATGAAAGCGAAAGGAATAGAGGCAGCTCCATTACTACCCCCACTGAAAGGAATATACACTATAAGCACAAGAGCCTAAAGTAGCATTTGATTTAGTCTGCATTTCCCAGGGCTCCTAGCCTGCAACATTAATCATCTTGCAAAATGAAAAGGAGAAAAAAAGAAGAGGATTCCTATGAAATTTTAAAACTTGCCATGAACTTTTATTCAATAATGTTAATTTCATTCATGACTAAAACTTCTAAAATGGAATAAGCATATGCATGTACACATACATTTATACATACATATGTGTGTATCTGTGTCTAATCTATAAAAACTCTACCAAGGGTGACTATATGAAATATTATTATTGTCAAGATAATTGAGGTAAAGCTGAAGGCAGGATGTGCATTCATGCGATTGGCAAATAATTATTCTAGCATTCATTCTTAGGAGTACTAATTTACCCTTTCAAAACTGGCAAATTTAATTTCCAATCTGAGGAAACTAGTACTTTATTGCTCATCAAAGAGGAAAATGTTGGTAAAAATATTGCATTGTATCATGGACTGCCATGGTCTGACAACACCTGGAGAATTGTGGTCAGTTTCTGGTGCCAGAGTTTACGATAGTTATTTTTAAGTGGGACATAGTCCATTAGTAGGTGAGAAGGATGGTAAAGGGCCAACAAGAACACAATTGAAAGAACACAGGAATATCTTGAAGGAAAAAAGACTCAGGGGAGACAAAATTGGTGTCTTCAAGTATTTGAAAAACTGTTATGTTCAGAGAGACTAGAATTGTTTGGCTTCAGACAAGAGAACCAAGAATAGTATTTTGAGGGGATGAGGAAAGGAGAGGGGAATGGATTGCAAAGAGTAAAATATGGACTTCAGAAGACCACATGTCACCTATTTTGCATTGGGGATTCCTTTTCAGGTATGGATTGGACAAAGTGGTCCTTTCCAATTCTCAGATTTACTCTGTGGTTCTGGTAAAAGAAGATTCAATATGGAAGTACAATAAATTTACAATACACAAAACACTGAATAAGTGGAAAAATAATCCCTGTTGCCTATAAGCATGCCTATTTCTTCCCTTTCACTTGATTTGACCTTTCCTATTGTTATCTACCTTAGATAACAATTTCTTCAGAAAACTATTTACACTGGGTTCTTCCACTTATTCTTTCACTCTTATAAACTTTTTTGCAGTCTATGCTGTCATCACATCATTCCACTATCCTCTCCAAAATGACCAATGAATTTGAATAGTGAAAGGCAATGTTCTTTCTCAGTGTTCATTTTTCTTGACTTCTCTGAAGAATCTATGTTTCTGTGATGCTGCTTTCCTATAGTTCTCCTCCTACCTAATTATTCCTTCTTAGTTTCCCTTGATTTTAATATTTTAATATTTTAATCAAAAGGCCTAACTAAATCCTAGATATAATACTTATTCACCTGTGGCATTGGGAAAATTATATCAAGCTCTAAAAGTCTGTTTCATTACCTATAAAATGGTGACAGTAACACTTAGACCAACTAACAAGATTTTTTTGTGAGCAAAATGCTATGTAAATGTTAAACTAATATACAAATATGCATTATTATTTTCATTAAAGACCCATTAAATCTCTTGTATGAAGAATAGAGAATAACATTATACTAATTCTTAGTCAGGATTAGAATGTTTTAAAAGACCAATGAAATAACCTCACCACTATGGACATAGATCTGTATTGCTTACAGATTTTTTTTTTCCATTGGAGCAGCTCTTCCATTTATAATCCATTCTAGATCGAAGAAAAAACTTAGTTTAGCAGCTGGAACTGAATAAATGAATTCACATTGCACATGTCATTAGATCTATCCAAAGGTCAGGCTGACCCTCTGATAGGATTCTAAGGCTGTCAGATCTTGTCTAAGGTACTCCATCTGGACCAATTAGCTTCAGTTTAGGTGTTGGTTTGACTTCCTTTGTCAATGGTTCTGTACAGTTGTAGATTATTTCACTGAAAACCTATTAGAACCTTCAGATATTCAGTGAAAACATAATAAAAACCGGTGGTGTGAGATTCTACTTTGTAATATATCATATATAATCCTAAGAAATTAAAATGATAGTTAATATTTTCCCAGGAGAAATGTTTTTGCCCATAAGTATCCCTCCCCCTGCCCCCACACACACAATTTAGAAGGATTTGTAGGAAAGTCTAAGGATAACCACCTGATGAAAATTTCTCTTACATATTGGCAGATTTTTAAAAAATGGCTAAATATCAAGTACACATTTTAAATGTGTACTTATATAAATCCAATTGAAGGCATTATATAAATCCAATAGAAGAAACTGGGTTGAAGTATGAATGGGGTTATGCTGAAAGCTGTATTTGGCAATTATTCCCTGAATGTGAGCTCTTCACTGAGAGAACAGTTTGTGAAGAGCTAGTCTATGAGCTTTTTGGACTGAATTAAGCTCTTAACGGCACCTTTAAAGTATGATATCTATGAAATTATTTGATGAATGATTACAGGGTTTTTTTTGGTGTTGTTGTTTTGTATTCAGCATTTACAATGCTTTATAGGGATAAAGTGATTCATCATCTCATTTTCAGGAGAGAACTTGAACCTTAGAGTGTCTAGGCAAAGAGTAAGTGACTACTTCAGATACCAAAAAAAAAAGAAAAGGAAGACTATTTACCCATGTGTCATTTATGTATAATTTTCTAAGAGGCAGACACTGAATGCAACATAAATAAAAAGATACTTTTGCTCTGTGAACAGATTGTACTATTATTTCTCAAAGTATATCAATTATTCTGTTTTATGAAGATGTGTATGAGAAAATGAAGTGGGATCACAGACTCAATGATCAAAGGGACTGCAAGGTTGCTCTAATTCAAGCCTAACTTGAACCTGATGATTTTATGATATTCCCAACAAGTAGTCTTTTAGTCTCTACCCACACTGAAGAGCTCACTAATTGCTTATATGAACCATTTCATTTTTGGACAGCTCTAATTAGTAGGAAGTTCCTTCTGTTGAGTTAAAACCTGCTATTCTGTCCCTTCTACCTACTGGCCTCAGTTCTGCTTTTAAGGTCATGAAGAAAACCGTAATTTTTCTTTAATATGACAATCTTTTAACTATGTGAAGGCCACAATCACATACCTTTTCCCTATTCCTTTTCTAGATAATATCCTTTTATTAACATGGCCTGAGTTTGAATGCTTGTTTGGGTTATTTTTGCCTGTCAGGGCTAATGGATGACAATAATTTGTTCCAATGGCCATGAAGGTGGTTAAAGCAGGTTCTGTGGAAGCTTAGAGCATGGTCAGAAGATGCCAAGGTCATCCACTACATCATCAGTCACCTTGACTTTTGTTTTACCATTTGATCACTGACTAGGAGAGAAAGTGAAGATGACAACTTTGTGCAACTCTACTTCACTTAAGTCCAATTCACATAAAAGTCAAGACATCACCCCATGATGTCATTGTTCCTCTTTGAAAACAAAGGATGAACAACACATGACTGACTAATATTGAGCTAGTGGTATACTAAAATATCCTTGTATTTTTCACATAAAAAGTTAATTTAAATAAATAACTCAATACCAAAAAGAATTGAGTATAAGAAAGAGAAAAAAAAAAAAAACAAAAACAAAAACCTAGCAACCTGTTGTGGAACAAAGTATTTGGAGGCTAAATAATTAGAATTTTTATCTTCTTTGGAAGAATTCCCAAACTCATTTTTTTTTTTTTTTTTGCTGAGGCAATTGGGGTTAAGTGACTTGCCCAGGGTCACACAGCTGTTACGTGTCTGAGACCAGATTTGAACTCAGGTCCTCCTGACTTCAGGGCTGGTGCTCTATCTATCTAGGCACCACCTAGCTGCCCCTCCCAAACTTATTTTTAAAGTCCAAACAGAATTGTCACTTTTAATGCTTAATTACATTTAATAATAACTGACATTTATGTAGCATTTACTATGTACAAGGCATTATACCAGGTACTTTACAATTATTTCATTTGTTCCTCAAAACAATTCTGGATAAGTAAGTGGTATTATTATTATTACTATTTTGCAGATGAAAAAAATGAGATAAACCTAGGTTAAGTGACTTGCTTAGCATCACATAGCTAGTAAGTGTTTGAAACTGGTTTCAAAATCTTGGCTCTATACTTCAGGTAATGTTGGTTAGTTAGGGTCAGGATTCATAGAGTATGGAACACTGAAAGATGAAAGGAATGAATGGCTTAAGATTAGATGTTAAATTATGCATTCAAATACAAACACACACTATTATGTGTGCATATAGTATGCATACATATGTATACACATATGTGTATGTGTAAGTACATATATGCATATATATATATATAATAATACACACTGATACACTAAATCAGCATAATGTTATTCCCCCACATAAATGCAATTAGGGAATGTGAGTTCATATGAATATCTGATGGCTTGTTCAGTGCATAATCTGAAACTTTAGAGGAAACACCCATGTTGGTGAAATAATGGACCTATCAAAAAGTCAATTACATCATAATCTCAACATCTTATTTTGTAAAGCAAATGTAGCTTATAAATTTGGCTTCTCATTCTGAATATGAAACAAAATATTATTGCTATTTGATACTTGCCAAAATCCAGAATACATAGTGAATTCACAATCATTTTTCCAGGTTGTTTATTTTTTATTGTATAATTTCCATGTGTTTTTTTGACTACTACTGAGTAAAGTACAAGAATAATTGTATAGGCTGGTACCATTTGAAATATTGAATTTTTAATTTTAATGGAAAATAGTTTTTCTCAGATACTTATACTTGCCTTGCATAGAAAGGTGTTTTTTTTTAAATATGTTTCCAGCTGTTTATGCAAACTATGTCATTAAATGACACACATGATCATTTTGTACCTTTGTTGTCAATATATTATGATATATTATATTATATAATTATTTTATAGGCACATTGTAAGCTGCCTGAGATATAATTGTTTTATAAGTACATTGTAAGCTTCCTGAGAAAAATAACCCTTTAGAATTTTAATTATCATTATTTATATTTCTTCAGGCAGTGCATTGTACATTGTTGATTTTTTAAAAAACAACTTATAAGTACTATCTATCTTGAAGTCTCTCCCACTGATTGGAGGGCTGCTCCCAAGAACATCCATTTAAGGAAGATATCCAAATGAGTCATCTCTTCCTTTCCCAATAGGCTGCCCTCCTCTGTACTTCATTGTTACCCACCTAATTTTCTCCAGTACTAATTACCTTTTTCACTCTATACTCTTCACACATATACCTTCTTTAGCTTTCTTTTATGTGAGTCTTCTTCATTAGGTCGTTGGCTCCATGAAGGCAGGGACTGTCTTTCTTGTTTACATTTATTTTCCCACAGCTGACAAAATGTGCCTGGGACTTCAGAAATACTTGTTAGTTGACTCACAAATGACTGATGAATGAACAAATGAATGAATCACAATATTGCTTCACATTATGATAGTAATAGTATTCTATTAGCAATTTTTTATTTAAAAAATATTTTCCAAAATGTACTTCTACTAAAATGCTTTTGCTGCCAAATTGTAAAATTGAAGTATGAAAAATATTTTGAAAGGCTTACAAGTGCTAGATTTAAGATTTTTCCCCCCATTTGCTAATTTTTATTGGTTCCTTTTTTTATTTTTGAAGGCCAATGCTATTTCAAATAGTTCATGAGAATTCATTGCAGCTAAATATTTATGATTGTTTTTGAGTTGTATTTGAATCTTTATGACCCCACTTGGTTTTTCTTGGTAAAGATAACAGTGCCTTGCCATTTCCTTCACCAGTTCATTTTACAGGTGAGGAACTAAAGCAAACAGGCTTAAATGATTTGCTTAGAGTCATACATCTAGTAAGGGTCTGAGACCAGATTTGAACTTAGAGTTTTTCAGCTCTCAGAAAGCCTTTCTGACTTCAGGCCTACCACTCTATCCATTGCACCACCTCATTGCTAAAATTTTTTCTGGCAGTAAAGAACTGGAAATTGAGGAGAATGACTTTACAAGTTATATGTTAATATGATGGAATTCTATTGTAAGAAATGAAGAAGAGGATAGTTTAAAAAACTTGGGAAGACCTGTATAAACTGATAGAGAGTAAAACCAAGAGAATAATCAGCATGACAGAAGCAATATTATAAAAAAATAACCAACTTTTAAGCACTTAGTAATTCTGATCAACATCATGACCCACCACAATTCTAAGAGTCTCATGATAAAACATGCGATCAGATCGTGAACTGATGGACTTAAGAATACAGATTGCAGCATTAATTTTTTTACTCGTTTTAAAAAAAATTCTTTTCCTTTTATTTTTGAGGAGCAGCATAACTAAATGAGAAAATTCATTGCCTTGCATTAGGTTTTGTTTTTCTTGCCTTCTCATTGAGTAGAGGATGGCATATGTAGAGGAAATTTGGAACAGGAAAGAAAGAAGTCTCTGTGATTTCAAAAATAAATTAATTTTATTGTTTCCAAAACAGGATTCATAGCTTTTCATAGAATTGGTAGCTGTAAAGGAAAGGCCTTAGTGATAATCCAATTTAATACCTTCATTTGACAAATGAGGAAAATGAATCCCAGAAAGAGAAAGTGACTTGTCTACAAGCATGTAATTAATAAGTAGCACAGCCTTAAGTAAGTAAGGACACAAAAATGAAAAACAAGAAAACACATAGTCCATGAAACCCAGGAATTTATAATTTAGTGCAATCTGAAGGAGGAAAGAATAATTTTAAAAAATTAACAACAAAAAGTTGTTTGACCTCAGCAAGTCATTTAATATGTAAGAATCTATAGTGTGAATATCTAAAAATAACAAGATAAACTTAATAGACTCTAAGATTTGTTTTAGTTCTGAAATTCTATAATATTATAAATATTAATTCTATATTTCTATTTTTACCCATATTGCTAAATTTCTTTTTATTTTAAAAGCTAAGTAATCTTTTATCAAGTCCAGTCACTTAGCATTTATTAAGGGCATAGTATCAAGCACTATTAAGTCACTGTGCTAAGTACTGAGGATACAAAGAAAGACAAAAAAAGTCTCTTTCTAGGAGTTCTCAGCATAATAAGGTTGCCAATGTGAACACAATTATGTATAAACAAGATAAATTGGAGATAACATCAGAGAAAAGTCAATAAGAATAAAGAAGACTGATAAAGACTTCTTATTTTATTGAAGGGTTGACTTTAGTTGAAATTTAAATGAAGCTTGATAAACCAGGAGAACAGTTATAAAACTATTTAGATTACACAAGGATGCCATTTCACACCACATTTTTTATCATAGAGATAGGTATAGCAAAGATGTTATATATATTTGATTGAGCCATATGGTTTTATTTTTTAAGTATATATATTCATTATATATACATATATATATATATACTTGAAAATAGAAGTATAAATGAAGGACCATTTCATAAATGTCTTGTTGGTTCTTTTTTATATATATATAGATGTAAACCTGCAGTCTTGATGGTACATACAAATTTTGGTTAAAGATTAAACTTTGGCTTGTAAAATAAATGGTATTCTATATATCAGGGAAATGTGTGACCAGAAAACAAAACAAAACAAAACAAAACAAAACAAAAACAACAAATAGACTGGTCATATCGTGAAAAAGAAAGATAATATGTACAACTTACAGGTAACTATGGTACCCACAATGTATTAAGATATTTAGAGAAAGACCTCAAAAACATTGATTAGTTCAGTTTGTCTGTGTGCTCTATGTAAAAGAATCACAGGATGTGAATGCATAATAGTTGCAATCTATTTGGGGATATTACTCAATGAGATCACAAAGTCATTCAAATTTCAAAACTTATATCCTACTATTTTGGAGAACTCATTTCTAATCTCTTCAATTTTTCCATTGGGTTTTTCTAGGGATGTGATTACATTTCCTATATTTCCATGGAATTTTTGATTTAACACTAATTAAGTAACTTCAACCTCATATATTCTAGTCATACTCTGTATCATAGGATAATATAGAAACTGAATCTTGAGACACTTTATTGTCCACACAATATCAATTACATCAAATATGTAGTAGATTATGCAATGATATGAACGCCACTTCTCTAAATAAAGTACTAGCAAGATTTTTCATATATGCTTCTAGTCTTCTCTAAAAACTTGTCTTCCCACCCCTTACCCATTATCCATTATTTTATAATTTAAAAAAAAAACTTTTAACATATGTCAAAGCAGGTGGATTATTCCATCACTTCTTTCATAAATATTTGCCAGGGTTTACCTACTATATCCACCTACTATATCAGCTACCAGGACTTTTGCATAGACATTGTATAACCCATAGTTGTAGAATCCCCAAATCAGACTCTGTGACCAGCTGTAGTTCATCTAGATCCTACTGAATGACAAAGGACATTTATGCAGGAGCCTATGCAATTATATGCTTAATGCCTCACCACTTGTTTTCTCACCAATTGTTTTCACAATTAGCATAAGAATCATCTTGACACATAAATTAGACTCCTATTAACTCCAATAACAGTGTAAACTTAAGCAACTTATTTAAATTTGTGAACCTCAGTAAAATAGGGAGAATAATATTCTAGTATCTTTTTCACAGGATTATTATGACAAAAACACTTTACAAACTATAAAATATTAGGTAAATATGACCTATTTTTCTTCCTTTTCAATAGTTATATCTATTTTTTCCTCCCTTATTACAAATGTTGGTATTTCCAAGGGTAACATATTTTGAATGTTTAGTCTAAAAAGAAAGAGAAGACCTAGAAGTGACAGGATTGTTGTCTTTGATCATTTTGAGAAGTTTTATATGAAAGAAAGACTAGACTTTCTCTACTTGGCCCCAGAGGACAGAAATAAGAGAAATGGGTAGAAGGGACAGAGAGACAGAGTGAATGATGAGTGCTGTCCAAAAGAAAATGAGCTGCCTCAGGAAGTTGTAGGTTCCCTCTCTCTGGAAGTCTTTAGAAGAAAATTTGATGACCACATTTCACTGGGGTATAAAAAAGATTTCTTTTTAGGGATAACTTAAACTGAGTGACCCCTGCAGTTTCTTCCAACTTAGAATCTACAATTCTACAATGTACATAGGTAGTCTATAGGCAAATTAATTAGGTCCATTTATCTACAGTACTTAGTTATTAATTTGATTAATAAAATACTTGATTTTATTGTGTTTATTTCTTCTTAAAGCACATTGTAAGTTTCACTGTTTGTCATTAAATTATGCAAATTTTACAAATTGTGCAGTTGCCTATTAGTTGTCTTAATTTTTTTTTATTTTTAAGCAGATTATCTTTGTAACAAATGAAAATTCTTGAGAAGACTCAATGTCTTACTCAAAGAATAGAATATTCCATAATAAAACATAAAGTTTTAAAACATAAGACTGCTTAATGGATTTGATAATTAATAGTTGCTGCTTTAGCTCAGCATATATGCATAATATTTAAAGAAAGGACCACAAAGTCTTAGATGTGGAGCTGGCAAGGACCTTCAGAAATCATCTAGTGTACCATTATTTTATAGGTGAAGCAACTGAGTCCTGGGAAGGTTAAATTGCTTGCTCAAAGTGACACAAGTCCTAAGTATCAGAGGTAGAATTTGAACTCAGGTCCTCTCACTCCTGAGATAGGGTTTTTTTTTTTATTGTACTGTAGAACCAAGTTATCATAGATGCTTATTTTTTGGTAATTTGTGGCAGAGCCTGCATATTTCCAAAGATGGTGAGAGAAAGAAATGACAGCAGAATGTGGAATGCCACCATTTCTCTCCCAAATATACTGACCTTACACATTTTTACTAATCCAGGTAATTTTGTTCTATCATAACAAATTTACCTGACACATAATCAAAAATATTAAAGAACAAATATGTAACTCTGGTAGGATTTAAACATAGGTTCAAGATTGTTTTCCATCAAGAGGGTTTTGGAATTGGATTTTTATATTAGAAGCCTTTGTCCTGATAAATGAATTTGGTGATTGTTTTATATGGGAAAAAAAAAGGATAATGGGATAAAATATTATCTTTAAGTTGGGAGTAAGTATTAGTTATCTAAGGCCAGATTTGAATTCAGGTCTTCCTGACTCCAAGGTTGGTGCTCAATCCACTATGCAATCTAGCTTCCACAAACCAATTCTTTCTGACTTCAGACTGGCCCTCTTTCTTCATCACTGTTATTATCATCATTATTGTCCATATTAGTTATTATTTTATTATAATAAAATGCTTATAAAAATATTTTTGGCAAGGGAAATGATTTAATGCACAGGGAAAGACTGCAGATGAAAGAGAGAGAAAGAATAATTGATTAAAAAAGAAGTCCCATATGAAAGTAAAAGGAAGAGATAATGAATCCCCATGGAGCAGAAAGAGGTTGATCAATTTTTCCTCTGAGATGGAGTCAAGGAAAATAGATGATTGTTGAAAAAAATGTAGAGATACACATACTATTTATATATGCATGTAGATATATACACACAAATAGACATACACATACATACATATGTATATACCCATGTATTTAAATATATACGTGTATATAAACTTAAGCATATACATGTATGTATGTATGTGTGTATATTTGAAGTTTTGAGCCAGAAGAAAGGAGGGTATGGAGGAGGTTGATGGATGAAAGGAACTAGAAAGGAACTGCCTGACTCTTAGATGTCTATGTCTTCAGTGTGTCTGCTGTGACAGGGTTATATTTACCTTTACCTTGAGTAAAAAAGAAGCTTTCTCAAGTTGAGTGTCAGCTTGGCCTTTGAAAAGAAGTAATAACTTAGCCAATTTATATAACTTCCTAAGCTATGGGATAATAGGATGGCAGATAACATGATGAAATGAAACTTAGAGATCATTAAGTGTGACTCCCTCACTTTTATAGATTAGGAAGCTGAAACATAGACAAGTTAAATGATTTATCCAAAGTCACACAGCTAGTGTCTGAGGTAGGAATTGCACTGAAGTATTTCTGACATTATGCTGTTCTATCTAATAGTCAGTTATTATTATTATTTTTTTTACAAGAACTGTGGATTTTTTAAATAGGAAAATCACAGTGTGGAAACTCCTTCTACCAAAGCCGATGAGATACTACTTCATAAATTAGGGTTGCCAGGTGTTCAGAGAAATTAAGTGACTTTCACAGCCTCACTAAGCTACTCCTTACAAGAGACAAGACTTAAATTCAGATCTAACTTTAAGACTAACCCTTTATAGATTATATTATGTTGTTATTTCTGTTAGACAATCAAAATTACAATCTTTATGAGAGTGTAATAATGGACTAAAAAGAATTCTCAGAAATCACTTCCCAATAAGTCCAAAGCTAAAAGATATATGGAGCACAACTAATGAATAAATCCTTACAAGAAAGTATAGGTCAGAAAAAAAAATAAAAAGCACAACAAAACTAAACCAAAAAAAAAAAAAAAAAAAAAAAAAAAAAACCGAAACCAAATAAGTTTTTAAAGGTTTTTTTTTTTTCCTTGTAAGATAAATGGGTTTAGGTAATTTGTCCATGGTCACATAGCTAGTACATATCAAGTACCTGAGACTGGATTTGGTTTCAGATTCTCCTGATTCCAGGATTTATGCTCTATCCACTGTGCTACCTATCTGAGTTCTAGTTTTCAATCTTTTGCTTAGTAGATATGTTACAATGCTAAGTTTCATGATATTTCTGGATTTCAGTTTCTTCCAATGTAAAATGGAGATTGTACCATACACTACTTGCTTCACAGATTTTTAGTGCGAATCAAATAAGAAACACATAAAAGTATATTGAAAATGGGAAAGTTTCTGTAGTTTGCGTTTTTAAAAGACTGTCTTAGCTAATATGGAAATGTCTTGTATGACTACATATTATCATCTATAACAAATTGTTTGCCTTCTCGAGGAGAGTGTTATGGAGGAAAGGAAAAAATTTAGAACTTAAAAATTTCATGTACTTGTCTTAAACATTAAATGTAAAAATGTCAGTGACTCATTATTTTTGCTTTTTTTTTTAATACTGTATAGTGTTTTTATAAGAATTAAGTCAATACTTGTTTGTACATCCCTCTCCTTTTTTTGTAGGTCTTTTTCACTGTATAAGTTTAAAATAATATATTAGATTTATTTGTATTTTTTCTAATGTAAATGTTTAAAACATAATGGTATACTAAGAGACATTTATGTTTTTAAAAAAATATGAATGGGAAGTAGATTGAATAGATACTTAGAAGCAAAGTCAGAGAGGGGAAGAAAGTCTGGTGTATTTGGAACTGGAAAAGAGGTAATAGTAGGGTTTGAGGATAGCAAGGAATCAGACTGAGAAAGGTCTTAAGACTGAGCCATTTAGGAATATTTGGGTTCCTTGACTGTAGAGGTGACACAAAAGAAGGTACAGTTAGGGGAAGGAAGTTATAAGAAAGCTTTGGTGGGTTGAATAAGGATCAGAGACACCAAATGGGTTTAAAATCAGAACAATGTAGAAAATCAAGGACAGAGCAAAATCAAGGGCAAGAGCAGTAAGTAGAAGTAGCCAAGCACACTGGACTCTCCAGGTCTTCCTTTTGCTCCTGCTATCTATAGTTAGGGAAAAAGTGGCCCATATCTGACTCTATCTGAGTTTTTTGTTTGATTTTTTCCCTCCTAGAATAAAACTCCAGGGTGAGATGTAGAGAGCTACAAGAGAAAAAAAAAGTTTAATATGTTAGCCCCTCCCCCCAACTCAGAACAAATTTTATCCATATCCATATCCATTTGGAAGAGGGTATATACTTCAGGTTACACAACCCTATCTTGACTAAATGGAATACTCTTCTAATTAGTCTACTCATTCTATTTCACATAGTCTACCAAATGTATAGATGTGATTTCATTGAAAGCACAAATCAACTCTTTCCAACAATTTGTCTTAAAATAATGCTGCATTGCAAATATCACTTAAATACCTGGTGTAGTTTCCACCACCAGTCAGTCTAGTCCACCTCTCGATTGATACGTCTCTTTGTTTTTCAATGGTCTTTACAAGGTTATGCTATTTACTTTCAAAGTGATATCTCAGTGGAAGTGTTATTCACATCAAAGTGATATTCCAGGCTCATTCTCATACTTCTCTAACACTTTCAGGGCTTCCAGTGCAAGGAACTGCTTGCCAAGGACTTGCTGGATTAACGTAAAATGAGGAAAACTAGCGGGCACACAGCAGATGTTTCCTTCCTTCTTGTTTTGCCTATTACTTTGAAAAACTGACAGTGCTCAAAAAACAGATTTCGGATTTTCTGTCTTTTTGGCAGCTAGAATGAGTATGTTGCTCAACAAAAAGTATAAGCATTGTCTACAAAGGCAAACTGAAGTAAAACTCAGAAGTTTGAATAAAGGTCTAGCTCTGTAAACTCATATCAATCCACACAGTAAAACAATGATCCCCGAGTATTCTGAAGTTTCTGAGCTTCTTTTTCTTCTTAACATTTGCTCTACAGCCATTTCTAAAATATGTTTTGTCATCTTTTATTGCAGTAATGTGGAGAAAGAACTATCAGGGCTCAAAAACATAGCTGTTTCAGGAATTTTGTGAGAATCATTTCTAGAGTAATAGCTGAATGAAGCTGCCTATCTTGTAAAAATGGTTTGTTTTATTTCTAATGATATTTTGAGTGTACTTGTGTAACTTCTCTCAAGTCTTTGCCAGGATTAGGAGTTCAATAAGTCATTTATTAGCCTATTTCCATAGCTCCCTTCTTAACTTACTATTCCTTCCCTTTCTTTCCCTCATCCTGAGATCAAGAACTATGGCATAGAAAGAGATAATGAGAAAGACCCTGTTGTGGGAGATGCCCACATTCATTCAGGAGTGCTGAGGGTAAAACTCTTTAAAACATGGTAGTTCTATTAAAGAAGCAACCTCTTTCATTTTATTTTTTCCCAAGTAAGATTGCACCTTCAGATTGGTTCCACTGTATTCTCTTCTCCCTCCCAGACTTGATCCAGAATGATCACCTTTTCTGGTATATTTCAAATAGAATGAACCCCAAATGTAATCATAAAACGTAAAGACTCAAATGGCTGATGTCCTGGGCATATTCTTCATAGAATTATTGATGAGAGCTGCAAATTAGTGGAGTGTGATGTTCAGAGAAAAGAGCAAATCATTTGTTTATTTTATGCTAACATTGAATTCTGAAATTAAGCCCAGCAGGTGGGAAATCACTGGAGGAATATCAAAAAATGTCACATTACCATTCAATAAAATATTTTTAGCAAGCTTTGCCACATAAATATGATGAGAAATAATTGTAAATTATACTGACCACCAGCTTAACACTTTTAAACTCAAAACCATTTCTTTAAATGCAAACATTTCATCAAATTACTTATGAATTTATAGCAATATGGTGTATGCTTGATACTATGGTTTTTAATAGTTTCCTGTGTCTTGTTAATATACCAAGTGAAATATCAAATTCAATTCCTAAAAGAGTAAAAAAAAAATTGAGGACCTTCAAAATTCCAAGATTAATTCTGTTCTTTGAAAGACTAAAACCTTTCATAATCCCTTTATTTATAGCTCTTCCTGAAGTTAAAACAAAGTTTTTGTATCTAGAAATTTTCTTTCTCATAATCCTTGATGAACATTTGAATTTGTCAGGTCTTAAGTACTGGTGGTGTGTGCAAAGCTTGGGGCTTAAAATCATAGAATAATTGACCTAGATCTGGGGCAAATTTAGATTTATCACCCAAATTTCTTATTTGACTAAGTAGGAAATTAAGACTCTGAGATTAAGGGACTTGACAAAATCACATAGATAGTAAAAGGAAGAACAAAGATTTAAAGATTTAACATTGACAAAATAGTATCTTCTGATACCAAAATTAACCCTCATTTTCTCCACCAACCCCCCTTACCTCCTCCCCTCCCCCCCCCAGTTAACCTACTTTAATTAGCATTATGCATTTTACTGATGTCTTTAAGGCTTCAACTATCCACACTCTTATTATTATGTGTATTCCCACCATTGATCTACATGAAAAACCTCCATGCTCCCTCAGTGGATAGATACAATCACTTGAGTTAATTTTCTTTATATTGGGAACACCTGGGCATTTCCTCTGCAAATCTTAGTCTTAGGAACCTTCACAGGGTTACATAGTCTGTGTGTGTTTGTGTGTTTGTGTGTGTGTTTGTGTGTGTGTGTGTGTGTGTGTGTGTGTGTGTGTGTGTGTTAGAGGTAGGTCTTCCTGGATTGGAGACCAGCCCTCTATTCACGATCATATTCTGCCTTCCATATAGAACAATGTGATTCTATTTATAAATTATCTATAGAGAATTCACCCCATATATTTCAAGCCTTCCTCTAGTTCCTTAAACATCTCAGTTATATCAACTGATAGCTGTTCTATTAACCTTTTGCTTATTGCTTTGTTCTATTGCCTTTGTCCTTTACTCTTGTTACATGATGGTCTGAATTCCTTTTCAGGTTGTAGGTTTAGAGTTGAAAGAAACCTTAAGAGATTATCAAGTCTAAGACCTTCATTTCTGAAGTGAGGAAACCAAAGCCTAGTAAGGTTAAGTGACTTGCTCGATTTCACACATGAAAAAAATGTTCTTTATACCACTTCATGGATACAAGTCATGAAATAGAATGCAACCCACTATACATCTTTCAATTGGCCTCAAGTGCCTTGCCATTTTGATTTTTCTCAGGTCATGGTTTTTCATGGTTCGCAATGATATAGAATATTGGTGATAAAAAATTAGGTTACTGCAGGGCACAGGTTGGAATTGTTGAAAATACTACACAATTTTCCAAATTCTATTGAGTCTGATCTCTTCCTATTAAACCCTGATTTCAGGTCATCATCCAGTTGAAGCTTCTATTCAATAGATAAGTGCTCTCTTGTGTGTATACATGTACTGTATATTATATTTGTGTATATGTATATGTGTTCTTGTGTGTGTATACTTCTATACACATATGAAGGAATGAGCTATAGTGAAAATTGATTATGATGCTTCTTTCTTATACAAGTACAAAAATGAGAAGAGAAATTAAAAAAAAAACAAGCAACTATAAGATACTTCTTATTCTTCATGTGCAAAGTCCCAACTCTGCCAATTTGATAATTGGCCAATCACTTCCTCTCAGCCTCAGTTTCTTAATTTTTAAAATGTACAGATTAAATTATATGATCATTAAGAATTTTCAGGATTGTTTTCAATTCAATTTAACAAGTATTCATTGAGTACATACTATATGCAAGGGTAAGGTAGCCATTGTTATTCTTTCTTCTAGAATCCACTCCAGTCTTTCTGCTTTATGATTCTACATCACTTTAATTTGATCCCCTAACTTTATTCCTGCTTCTTCTTTGCTGATTACTTCTTAATGCTAATCTTTTTCAACTTTGCCTTTGTATCAGTCTCAATTAGACCATAAATTCCAATTCTAGAAGAATTACACATTTTGAAAAAGAAGAATTTGTAGTATTAATTTTTAAAAACTTTAATATGCTATTAGAAAACAAATGTATTTTATAAATATGCTAGTGTCTTTAATTTGCAAAAGGATGACCCTTGATCTTGCTATCCCTTCTCATTATTATTTTGTTTTTCATTTCCCATTAATGGGTCATTTATTCTTCTTGCTTCCATTTAGCTCCATCAGTTCCCTCAAGTGACTCCTTGGCTTTATTTTTAGCTGAATATCAAAGTGGTTTATTTCTGCCCTTCTGGATGTCTATAGTTTCTGATCCATAGATAATTTCACCAAAGTACCTTATATTTAACCAATTTATATAAATTTGTATTCTTTATCTTAAGATAAGAGCATCAAAAGTATCTAAAACATTTATTTAAATAAGTCTTCATTTAAAATAACACACCACACTACTCACGTATCAAACAGTTCAACATAATTTTACACTGGTCTGGTAGTTCCTTAATGGAAACAATATAAACCACAATTTTTAGGAAGGCCCCAAGTTCTATACTTCTGTACATAGTAAATGAGAGTATTAAATTATTTCTCCATACTAAACATTATACTTTTTCCATATTTCTCTGTTTTTGCATTCTATAATTTTTTTAGGTTACTGTTTCTGCTTCTTTTCTTCTCTTTATCTACAATTAAAGAATGTCACTGAATATGTGGAAGTAGAGAGATTATATGTATATGTATATATATGTATATATATATCTTAAGATAAAGAATACAAATATATATAAATCTCCTTGCAATTAGGCATTATTTCATTCTCTCTACTTGTATTTCTGGGGCCTAGCACAATATCTGGCACATTGTAGATGCTTAATGAATAATTGTTGATTTATTTTTCTTGATACTCTTTCTAACTTCAATTTGAAAAAAAAAAGCAAATAAGAAAAGCCACATTGTAATAGGTAAGGAATCAAAATGGAAGATAGATGTCATAATTTCATTATGTTTAATTCTTATTTTCTAATGTTCTAGGTTAGAACAAATATTTAAAGTACAAATACGCTTCCAGTTTTGACTTCGAGAAAATATCCGATGTTATCTAGGTTAATTTCTACTGAGAAAAAAAAATCTAAACAAAATGATAGACAATTGGGCAACCAGTTTTCACTTGAAGATGTCCAGTGAGAGGTGTGTCAAAAACATTGCGCTTGAAGAAATCATTTTCACTTTGGGAAAGCTATAATTGAAGGAATTTTTTTCTCTTATCTCAAGCCATATTTGCGTCCTTAAAATTCTATCTATTGCTCTTAGTTCTGCTCTAAATAATTTAATCCTTCTTTCAAAGGTCATCTTTTAAAATACCAAACATAAGCTCCTTACACCTTGAGTTCTTTCACCTAATCTACATTTAGTAAAATCTCAAGGTATTTCACTATTTTGAATGCTATCCTCAAAAGACTCTCTAGTAAATCAATTTCATTCTTAAAATGTGATGTATTAACTCAATACTATATCACAAATGAGGTATGATCCTATCAAAATACAGGCAAATTATCATCTCTTTAATTCTCGAACACTCTACTCTCTTAATGCAGTTAAAAATTACATTGAAATTTTGGATTCCATTATCACCCTATTGAAATATTGAATTTACACACTACCTCAAATCCTAGATTTTTTCCATTAGAATATTTTTTTTCAGTTCTCCAATTCATTCATTGTAGCTCTATGATCCTGAGAGTTCTCCCTAATCTGTCTATAGAGACTCCCTATACTGCCCATCTTACAGCTATTCATACTATAACAACCTACTCATACTTTCACCCTTACCTTCCTTTCTTCTTCATTAACTTTCCAAATTTAGTTTAGGAAACAATAATCAGATCAACTCTACCATCTTTGAAAAGTTTATCATAATCAAGTTTTCTATGGTTTCACTCACCAACCCTTTGACTTCTCATCAAAAACATCATCTCTTTCCACCACTCAAATACTCAAAAAGATCACATTCTTGATGTCAAAATGATCTTTTTTTTTTTTTTTTGTATTTTTATTCTAAAAACTCAGTCCAATTCCTGGAACATTGTAAATGCTTCATAAGCGCCTTTTAATTAATTCATTCATGCCCAGTCATACTTTTCCTATCTTGTGTTTGTAAGGCTGATTTTTTTTTTTTGCACCCTGACTTTGCCCCTATTAAAGGTCATCTTGATAACTTTGATCCAATATTCTAAACTACTAATGTCTTTTTGGATTCTGAATTTGCCATTCATTATGTTACCTATCTTTCCCATCCAAATCTTTACCCAAGTCATTGTTTAAAATTTTAAATAGTACAAAGTGAAGGACAGAGACTTGAGCCACTCCTTCTAAGTTGACATAGAACATAAACATTAATAAAGCAGTTCAGTAGATAATTCCCACTAAGTTAATAAAATACCATTAATGGTTATTTTATTATATTCTTATAGAACTTGTTCTTTTTAAAAAAAACTTTTAGAATTCAATATTAGTTTCATTTTCAGTTTCAGATTCTCTCTTCCTTCTACCACTTCTCCCACCCATTGAGAAGGCAAAAATTATAATATCCATTTTATACACACACACACACACACACACATATATTTAGTTTCTAATTATTTGCTACAACAAAAAGGAACAACTATAAATATCTTTGTATGTATGGGTCCTTTTCTCTTTTTCCTTGGTTTCTTTGGAGTATAGAACTAGTAGTGGTATTGCTGGGTCAAAGTGTATGCACAGTTTTTATACCTTTGGGGACATAGTTCCAAATTGCTTTCTAACACGTTTGGACTAGTTGATTCTACCAACAATTCATTAGTTTTTCTATTTTCCCACATCCCCTCCAGCACTTGTCATTTTCCTTTTCTCTCATCTTTACCAAAAAAATGAGAATAAATTCTATCTAAATTAATTTGTGTATTTAGTATTACATCAATCAAGCTACTAAGAAAATTACCCTACAGAGCTAGAAAAATAAAATACAATTCATTAGGAGGAATAAAAAAATCATCTATATCAAAGAAATCAATGAAAAAAATCAATAAAAAATGTAGACAAAAGAGAGTCTAGCAATACTAGAGCTTAAACTATCCTATAAAGCTATAATCACCTTCAACAAAAACAAAAAAATTGGTATTGGTTAAGAAATAGAGTGGTTGATTAGTGGAACAGATTAGGCATATGATATACAAAAGCAAATGAGATAGTAACCTAGTATTTAATAAATCCACAGATCCTGGCTATTGGGAAAAGAACTAACTATTTGATACAAACTAGGAAAATGGAAAAATAGTCAGGTAGAAACTAAACAGAGATAAACATCTCACACTGTATATGAATATAAGTTAAACTATATATATATGTGTGTGTGTGTGTGTGTGTGTGTGTGTGTGTGTGTGTGTGTATAACCTAGACATTAAAGGTGATAATCATAAGCTAATTAAGGGAGTTTGGAATAAATTACCTGTGAAGTCTTTGGAAATATAAGTTCATGATTAAATAATAGAGCAGTGCATGAGAGACAAAACTAATAATTTTTTTTTAGTTATTTAAAATTTAAATGCAAAATAAGAAAAAAAAAGAAAGAAAAAAATTATCATGTGCCCAGCAAAATGTCAGGGAGGATTTAAAATATATAACATTAAATTTCCATTTCAAGAATATATATATGATAATAGAAGACATTGTATTCATGGCTGCCCATCTTTTCTTTGCTTCTTTATAGGTTTTCTTTTGTTCTCTGCTATGCACACTTTACTTTATTCTTTTCCTTACCTTTCTTTGCCCCAGGACCTCAAGTAGGCTTACAGTTAAGCATGGACATATATATGTTGTGTGTCTGTATACACACATACATGCATATATATGTATGTGCATATATACATGTCTATTTATAGAAACATAGATGTACACACCCATGTGTTCAAACACATACTCTTATCTATCTATATATTTACATATACACATATATACTTATATGCTTATTTACATACATACATACACATATATCTAAACAATATTAGTATGACTGACATATAATGTAGATATCTGTTGATTATATCTTTAAGTTTGACTTTGAAATCAATGATTACTACCCCTACTTTTTTTTTTTTTCTAATAAATTCTACTCCTGGGCATTGTTAACTGTATTTGTATATATTTCTTATTCCATCCCTGCTAACTCTTCTACTTTACTTCTACTCTTTAACTTGCCTTACTATTACTTAACCTTTCCACCCCACTCCCATTATGGATCTTTCCCTTATTTTCTCTCCTCACCCTTTCCCTTCTTCTTTATTCCAATCCCATTATTCTATACATCCTGGATCTTCATTCTTCCATTGTATCTGTTGATAAATCCTGTACTATTCTAATTGTTTTCTAATTGTAGCTCCAGCATATTTGAAGTACTAGGTTGGGTGCTTGTTCTTGTTGTAACTTGAAAATGTTTCTCTTTGATAGCGAGTTTTGAAATGTAGCTATAATGCTACTATATGTTTTCCTTTTTTTTTTTTTTTTTTTACAAAGAGAAAGCATTTATTTAGTCCCTGCAGGGAGAGGCCCAAGAACACCCAGGAGACATGTCACTTCTCAAAATGTGCTAGCCCTGGCAAGCAGGAAGTAGTAAATGGTTAAATAGCAAAGGATCCAAGTCTTTTCTTTTTTTTTCTAATTTCATTATTTTATACATAAAGCTTTTTATTTACAAAACATATGAGTGATTTTTCTACATTTTTTCCCAAGCTTTTCCCCTCCTTCCCCCCAACCCCCACCCCTAGATGACAGGTAATCTAATACATGCTAAATAGGATAAATTATATGACAAATACAATACATGTATACATATCTATACAGTTATCTTACTGCACAAGAAACATCAGATCTAGAAAGAGAAGAAGAAAGAACAACCTAAGAAGAAAAACAAAATGCATGGAAATATTCACAGAAAGTGTTAAAATGCTGTGTTGTGGTCCGCACTCAGTTCCCACAGGCCTCTCTCTGGATGTATATAACTATCTTCATCACTGAACAACTGGTTTGAATCACATCATTGTTGAAGAGAACCACGTCCATCAAAATTGTTCATCGTATAGTCTTGTTGCTGTGTATAATGTTCTCCTGGTTCTGCTGATTTCACTCAGCATCAGTTCATGCAAGTCTCTCCAGGCCTCTCTGAAATCGTCCTGTTGGTCATTTCTTACAGAACAATAATATTCCATAACATTCATATACCATAATTTATTCAGCCATTCTCCAATTGATGGGCATCCTTTCAATTTCCAGTTTCTTGCCACTACGAAAGGGGCTGCACAAACATTTTTGCACATGTGGGTCCCTTTCCCTCCTTTAAAATCTCTTTGGGATATAGGCCCAGTAGAAACACTGCTGGGTCAAAGGGTATGCACAGTTTGATAACTTTTTGAGCATAGTTCCAAATTGCTCTCCAGAATGTTTGGATCCGTTCACAGTTCCACCAACAATGTATCAGTGTCCCAGTTTTCCCACATCCCCTCCAACAGTTATCATTATCATTTCCTGTAATTTTAGCCAATCTGACAGGTGTGTAGTGGTATCTCAGAGTTGTCTTAATTTGCATTTCTCTGATCAATAGTGACTTGGAGCACCTTTTCATGTGACCAGAAATAGTTTCAATTTCTTCATCTGAAAATTGTCTGTTCATATCTTTTGACCATTTATCCATTGGAGAATGGCTTGAATTCTTATATATTTGAGTCAATTCTCAATATATTTTAGAAATGAGGCCTTTATCAGAACCTTTGGATGTAAAAATATTTTCCCAGTTTACTGCTACCCTTCTAATCTTGTCTGCATTCATTTTGTTTGTATAAAAACTTTTTAACTTGATATAGTCAAACTTATCTATTTTGTGATTAATGATGACCTCTAGTTCTTCTTTGGTCACAAATTCCTTCCCCCTCCACAGGTCTGAGAGGTAAACCATCCTACATTGTTCTAATTTGTTTATAATATCATTCTTTATGCCTAGATCATGAATCCATACTATATGTTTTCCTTGTAGGATCTCTTTGAGATGATGATGTGTTGGTTTTTTCCTATTTCTACTTTCCCGCATTTTTTTAATTAGTTCTGGAAATTTTTTAAAATTATTTTTTGTATTATTTTGTCAAGGTTCTTTTTTTTGTCAAAGCTTTCAAATACTCCAATTATTCTTATGTTTTCTCTTTTTTGGTGTGTTTTCCAGTTTTGTTGGTTTTCTTATATTTCATATTCTCTTCTATTTTTAAATTCTTTATATTTTGTCTTGTTATTTCTTGGTCTCATAACTTCACTGACTTCTCCTTGTCTAATTCTAATTTGCAGAGTCATTTTCTGCTTTGAGACTCTAGATCTCTTTTTCTAATTGGTTAACTTTTTCATTATCTGCTTTTTTCTAGGATTGTTCTTATTTATTTTTACTATTTTAATTTTTCTTTAATCTCTCAATTGATTTAAAAATTTTTTTTGAATTCTACTATAAATTCTTTCAGGGCAGGTAACCATTTAAGAGGCATATTTTTACCTCAATATCCTCTTCTAAAGATGAATCCCAATCTTTCCTATTCCCATAGTAACTTTTTTTATTGGCTGGGTTCTTTTTCCTTTGCCTGCTCATTCAAAAACCTTTTTTTTAAATAAGCAATTATTAGTGTAATGACTTATAGTACTGGGATGAAGGAGATGATGTGTCTGGTTTCACTTCAGATCTCCCCTCTGACCTGGAACCCCAAACTAGGAATTCCATCTTCCTGTAATTGCCATCACACAACAGCATCCCTACTCTAAAGCTTCTGTACTCAGCAGCTGTATTGGTTTCTTCTCACCCAGGGTAGTCTCAACAGCACAGCTGGGCCTAGCATTCCTTATCAGGAGAGCTTTCCTCACTCTTTTCAGATTCAGACCTCATTTCCCCCTGCAGTCTGGAAAGTAAAAATTCCACATGAGGCTATTTCTGAACCCAGCCAGCCCCAGGGCTCCCCACTTGCTGTTTCAGCAGAAGTAGCCTAGTGTTATACTTCATACTAGTTAAACTTCAATCCTGTGGTCTTTTTTCAGATCTTCTTAGATTGTCCCAGGAGGATTCCTGTTCTTCCCCAACTCATTTATTTTTCACCCAATGATGTTTTCCTGAGGTACAATCTTCTTTTGTTTGTGAGGGAAATCTTGAAAGCTTCAAATTTTTTGACATACTATGCCATCTTCCAGAATCATCCCTCTAAAACTGATAATTTTGATTACATAAAATTAAAAATATTTTGTACACACAAAAGCCATACAACTAAAATGAGAAGAAAATTAGGCAACCAGGCGTAAAACTTTGCAGCAAGTTTCTCTGATAAGTCTCATCTTTTAAATATATAGAGAACTGAGCCAAATTTATAAGAATAAGATATATGAGCAGATAGTTTTCACAGGAACAAATCAAAGCTACTAAGAGTCATATGGAAAAATACTTTAAATCACTGGTAATTAGAAAAGGCAATTCTGAGGTACCGCTTCACAACTTGAAGGTTTGCTAAGATGTCAAACTATATGACTGAATAGTTGCTTTCTACAATTCTCCCAAAATTTAAAAGAAAGGAATACTGTAAAAAGGGTTGTTTCTATACTGTTGAATCTGAAGAAGGAATGTTTGCAGAAAATAAAAACCTTGTCAATTTTTTTTATTGTAGTAAGTTTATTTATTTTAAATATACATTGCTTTATGAATCATGTTGGGAAAGAAAAACCAGAGCAAAAGGGAAAAACCATAAGAGAGATTTTTTAAAAAAAGAAAAAAGATATGAACATGGCATATGTTGATTTATATTCAGTTTCCTTAAATTTTTTCTGGATGCAGATGGCATTTTCTATCCAAAGTCTATTGAGATTACTTTGAATCACTAAAATGCTGAGAAGAATCAAGCTTTTCATAGTTGATCATTGCACATTCTTGCTGTTATTGTATGCAATGTATTCCTGGTTCTGCTTTTTTCACTCAGCATGAATTCATGTAAATCTTTGTAGGCCTTTCTACAATCAACTTGTTCGTTTTTTATATGACTATAATATTTCACTACCTTCATATATCCCAGCTTGTTCAGCCATTCCCCAATTGATGGGCATCCACTCCTTTTCCAAAGGAAACAAAAGGAGCTGCTACAAACATATTTTTGCACTTGTGGGTCCTTTTCCCTCTTTTATGATTTCCTTGGGATATAGACCCAGTAATGTCACTGCTGTGTCAAAGGGTATACACGGTTTCATAGCCCTTTTGATATAGTTCCAGATTGTTCTCCAGAATGGTTGGATCATTTTACAACTCCACCAGCAATGCATTAGTTAGTGTCCCAGTTTTCCCACATCCCCTCCAATATTTATCATGATCTTTTCCTGTCATCTTAGCCAATCTGAGAGGTGTGAGATGGTATCTCAGACTAAAAACCTTATGAATTAACAATTAACTCAGGAATCATTTAAAGATATTATCTGAATTTACAAGAACTTTTAGATGTCAATTTTGCCTAGTCAAAACAAAGAAAGAATTCAAAATTACAGATTGAAATTTTAATAAAAAGTTGAAGCTGAAAAACAGGCATGGAAGGAAATCTGAGCACAATTTTCTCCTCCTAAGTGGTTCTTTAGAGCAGAGATTGGGCTAGCTGATTCCATTTATCTCCTAATTCATGAATTTACTGTCCTGGAGATTTGTGAAATAATACAGGGATGATCTCTAAGGAAGATTCTCAAGGGCAAGTGAAAAGGATAACAAGAAAATATCTAAAACATTGAAAGATCAAGAAAAGAAAAACTGAACAAAAACCATCCTACAAACCCACAGATAAACTTTCACATAATGACAGAAAGAAGAATGAAATCATTAGTAAACAACTAGGAAGATAAGTGGTGACTACAAAGAACCAATATCACTCCATCAAGAACAGATCATTTTGGACGGACTTTATTTTCATTTTTGTTATGGTTTCTAAACTAGAGGGTCAAAAGATTTGAAAAGCATTTAATAAATTATCTCATACTGTTGTTGAGGACAAGTTAGAGAAATGTGAATTAGATAATAATAAAACTAAATGAATAAAAACTAAATGGCTGAAAGAGGAGTGATTTGTGGTTGTGTCACCCTGGTAGGATGTCTTCAAAAATACATCCAAAGTCTGTGCTTGGAACTATGCTCTAACATTTTTGTCAATGACTTGGGTAAAGACACAGATGCTCTATTTATCAAATTTTCATCAAGGTTGGGTTTAAAAATAAAAATAAAGAAGTTTGAAGAAGATAGTTTATAGGAAAAGAGAATGAATTAAGTTTTGTGTATGTTGAGTTTAAGATGTCTAATGGACATCTAATCTGAGATGCCTGAATGGTGATAGAAAAGGTGAAATTGAAAGTCAGCATAAAAGTGAAAACAAGATAGATTTGAGAATCATAATCATTAACATAATAAAGAAATCCATGGGTCCTGATGATATAATCAATTCAAGTAGTATGAAACATGAAGAGAAGAGGGCCAGGATAGAGCAGAAGATCTGCAATTAGAATGTGTGAACTAAATGAGGATATAGCAAAGAAGATGGAGAATGAATGATCTACTGAGTAGAAGAAGAACCAGGAAAAGAAGTAGAACATCTATCATTTCTTTGTTCTTGGAGTCTATTCATCTTTTAATGAAGATCAAAATTATATTAGCTTTTTGGCTACTACATGGAACTTCTAACTCATATTGAGCTTTTATTCCATTAGAACTTCCAAATATTTATTCATATAATTTCTTCTTAATTATGGTTTCCAACCATGTGTCTATCAGGGACTTTTATTATTCTCTACCCCTCCCCTTGTAGGAAAGGATTTCTTTGTTCAATTTTGAGGGTTTATATTTAACAAGGGATTAATCCAACCACATTTGGACCTTCTGGGCAGAAGCTTATATTTACTTTTATTCTCATTGCCCTTCAAGTAGATGTGAATGATTTTCAGCATATTCAATTCTAAAAAATATCAACATGCAGGGAGTCTGCTTATTAAATGATACTTCTAAACTTAGTTACCTTGGTATGTGCTTTTTCTCCCCAGAGTGAAGAAAAATCAAAGACTACTTGCTTTCTTATAACCATATAAACAACACATGAATATACATGGCATCATTAACGCCTAGCATGTCTACTTTTTCTAACCTTAGATATTGAAATTTTGGTCCCTTTCCCATTCTCAGAGCCCCAGATGAAGCACATTCTCATTCCCTAGGTTTCTTAACTATCTTTAATGTCTTCTTATGCACAATTTCCTAATAGGTAAGCAACCTTATTAAAAGATAAATTATATTTTAGAAATGGGCAGGGACGGGGGGTGGAGCCATGGTGGCGGAGATCAGACAGGATTCTCTGTAACCTCCTCTAACCTCCCCTCAAACCAACAAAATATGAAGCCTCTAGACTGATTCTGAAGCAAAAAAATCCACAATATCCGGAGAACAACACGATTCTAGAAGAAGATACTCTGGAAGAACCTCAAAACAGGTCTGTTTTAATGGGGCAGGGGATGGCCTACTGAACCCAGACTGCAGCACAGGGAGACCGGGGCAGGGAGCTGGAGCAGGGAGCTGGAACAGGAGTCAGAACAGGAGTGGGAGCGTTGTGCTTTTCACACACCTGGGAGTCTTCTGCGGGCCTCTTGGAACAATTTGTCCTGATTGTGGGCAGGTGGTTTGGAGGGTCTGCCTTTTGAGGGGGATAGATTGTGAACCACTGAACCCCTGATGAGCATCGTAACTAGCTGCCATTACACAGCACCTTAAAGCAATCAATCAAACAACAGGTCTGATAAGCACCAGAAATAATTCAATCAGCGGAGCTGCCCAGCCCCTGACATAATTCAATCAGCAGAACTGCCCAGTTCCTGAAATAACTCAATCAGCAGAACTGCCCCAGGGCAAATTAAAGCAGCTGTCCCACCTTTGCCCTAAACAGACCTCACACCTTTAAAAAAAATGAATAAAAAACCAAAAAGAGCTCTCACCATAGACAACTTTTATGGAGAGAGGGAAGAACAGACCTCAAATCCTGAGGTCCCTAAAGGTAAAGCAACTCCAGAAAAAGCCCCAAAGAGAGACATAAATTGGTCTCCATGTCACAAGGCTTTCTTTGAAGATTGCATAAAAAATCTTAAAAGAGAGTTAGAAGAAACATGGGGAAATGAAATGAGATCACTGCAAAATAAAATAGAAAAAATGGAAAAAGAATGCAATGAACAAAAAAATGTAATTGGTCAATTGCAAAAGGAACTAAAAACAGTAACTGAAGAAAATAAGACATTAAAAATTAGAATCGAACAATTGGAAATTAATGACTCATCAAGACTTCAAGAATCAGTTGAACAAAAACAAAAAAATGAAAAGATAGAGAAAAACATGAAATATCTCCTAGGAAAAACAACTGACCTGGAAAATAGATCTAGGAGAGACAATCTAAGGATTATAGGGCTTCCTGAAAGCCATGATGAAAAAAAGAACCTGGACACTATATTCCAGGAAATCATAAAAGAAAACTGCCCTGATATTTTACACCCAGAAGGCAAAATACTCCTTGAAACAATCCACCGATCACCTCCTGAAAGAAACCCAAAAATTAAGTCCCCCAGAAATATCGTGGCTAAATTCCAGAACTATCATACCAAGGAAAAGATATTACAAGAAGCCAGAAAGAAACAATTTAAATATCGGGGAGCTACAATTAGGATCACACAGGACCTAGCAGCTTCTACTTTGAAGGATCAAAGGGCCTGGAATCAGATATTCCGAAGGGCAAAGGAACTTGGATTACAGCCAAGAATAAGTTACCCAGCTAGAATGAGCATTATCTTCCAGGGAAGAAGATGGTCTTTCAATGATATAGGAGAATTTCACCTATTTCTACTGAAAAGACCAGAACTGAACAAAAAATTTGATCTACAAACACAGAACACAAGAGAAACATAAAAAGGTAACAAGAAAAAATAACTCTGGAGAACTATATTTATGTTATAGATACTTATAGAATGAGGGTTGATTTTATGAATTGATTATTACATTATGATTATGATATGATTACTGTGATTTTATGATTATTATCATATGATTACTGTGATTTTATGATTATTATTATATGTTTATTGTGATTTTATGAATCTTATGATATGATAAACTGAAAAAGAAATTAGAGGTAGAAAAGGGATAACACTGGAAGAAGAGGAAAAGGAGGTAAAATAAGGGAAATTACATCTCATGTAGAGGCAAAGAAAACCTATAATGATTGAGGGGAGAAAAGGGAGGGGATTGAGAATTGGGTTAATCTCCATCTCATCAGATTTGGCTCAGAGGGAATAATAGACATACTTATAAGGAAACTGGAGGGAAAGGGGGGAAAAAGGGGGTGGGTGGGGCTCTAAAGGGGAAGGATTGTTTGAGGGAAGTGGTTTTCAAAAGCAAAATAGTAGGGAGGAGGGAAAGGGGATAAGAAAGAGAAAAGCATAAGTTAGGGTAAATAAGATGACAGGAAATACAGAATTAGTTATTTTAACTGTGAATGTGAATGGAATGAACTCTCCCTTAAAGCAGAAGCAGATAGCAGACTGGATTAAAAACCAGAATCCAACAATATGTTGTATACAAGAAACACATCTAAAACATAGAGATACATACAGGGTGAAGGTAAAAGGCTGGAGCAGAATCTATTATGCTTCAGGTGAACAAAAAAAAGCAGGGGTAGCAATCCTGATCTCAGACCAAGTAAAAGCAAAGATAGACTTCATTAAAAGAGACAAAGAAGGAAATTATATCTTCCTAAAGGGTACCATAGATGATGAAGCAATATCAATACTAAACATATATGCACCAAGTGGTATAGCATGGAAATTCCTAGAGGAAAAGTTCAGAGAGATGCAAGAAGAACTAGACAGCAAAACTATAATAGTGGGGGATCTCAACCTCCCTCTCTCAGAACTTGATAAATCAAACCACAAAATAAATAAGAAAGAAGTTAAGGAGGTAAACAAAATGTTAGAAAAGTTAGGTATGATAGATCTTTGGAGGAAATTAAATGGAGACAGAAAGGAGTTTACTTTTTTCTCAGCAGTCCATGGAACTTATACAAAAATTGACCATGTGCTAGGACACAAAAACCTCAAAATCAAATGCAGGAAGGCAGAAATAATAAATGCATTTTTTTCAGATCATGACGGAATAAAAATCACATGCAATATAAGGCCAGGAAAAAATAGACCAAAAACCAATTGGAAATGAAATAATTTTATTCTAAAGAATGAATGGGTGAAACAGCAAATTACAGACACAATTACTAATTTCATTCAAGAGAATGACAATAATGAGACCACATACCAAAATTTGTGGGATACAGCCAAAGCGGTAATAAGGGGAAATTTTATATCTCTAGATGCTTATTTGCATAAAATAGAAAAAGAGAAAATAAATGAATTGGGCTTGCAACTAAAAAAGCTAGAGAAAGAACAAATTAAAAACCCCCAATCAAATACCAAACTTGAAATCCTAAAAATAAAAGGAGAGATTAGTAAAATTGAAAGTAAAAAAAACTATTGAATTAATAAATAAAACTAAAAGTTGGTTTTATGAAAAAACCAACAAAATAGATAAACCTCTAGTTAATTTAATTAGAAAAAGGAAAGAGGAAAATCAAATTGTTAGTCTCAAAAATGAAAAGGGAGAACTTTCCACCAATGAAGAGGAAATTAGAGCAATAATCAGGAGTTACTTTGCCCAACTGTATGCCAATAAATTTGATAACCTAAGTGAAATGGAGGAATATCTACAAAAATATAGATTGCCCAGATTAACAGAAGAGGAAATAAATTACTTAAATAGTCCCATTTCCGAAAAAGAAATAGAACAAGTCATTAATCAACTCCCTAAGAAAAAATCCCCAGGACCAGATGGATTTACATGTGAATTCTACCAAACATTTAAAGAACAGTTAACTCCAATATTATATAAACTATTCGAAAAAATAGGGAATGAAGGACTCCTACCAAACTCTTTTTATGATACAGACATGGTACTGATACCTAAACCAGGTAAAACAAAAACAGAGAAAGAAAATTATAGACCAATCTCCTTAATGAATATTGATGCAAAAATCTTAAATAAAATATTAGCAAAGAGATTACAGAAAATCATTCCTAGAATAATACACCATGACCAAGTAGGATTTATACCAGGAATGCAGGGATGGTTCAATATTAGGAAAACTATTAACATAATTGACTATATTAATAACCAAACTAACAAAAGCCATATGATAATCTCAATAGATGCAGAAAAAGCATTTGATAAAATTCAACATCCATTCCTATTAAAAACATTAGAGAGTATAGGAATTAATGGACTTTTCCTTAAAATAGTCGGTAGCATCTATTCAAAACCATCAGCTCGCATCATATATAATGGTGATAAACTGGAACCATTCCCAATAAGATCAGGGGTGAAACAAGGTTGTCCACTATCACCATTACTGTTCAATATTGTATTAGAAATGCTAGCCTTGGCAATAAGACAAGAAAAAGAGATTAAAGGAATTAGAGTAGGTCATGAGGAAACGAAATTATCACTCTTTGCAGATGATATGATGGTCTACTTAGAGAACCCTAGAGAATCAACTAAAAAACTATTAGAATTAATCCACAACTTTAGCAAAGTTGCAGGATACAAAATAAATCCACATAAATCATCAGCATTTTTATACGTCACTAACAAAATGCAACAGCAAGAGATAGAAAGAGAAATTCCATTCAAAATAACTATCAATAGTATAAAATATTTGGGAATATATCTGCCAAGTGAAAGTCAGGATCTATATGAGCAAAACTACAAAACACTCTCCACACAAATAAAGTCAGATCTAAACAATTGGAAAAACATCAAGTGCTCTTGGATAGGTCGAGCGAATATAATAAAGATGGCAATACTACCTAAACTAATCTATCTATTTAGTGCTATACCAATCAAACTCCCAAGAGATTATTTAACTGAACTAGAAAAAATAACGACAAAATTCATCTGGAAAAACAAAAGGTCAAGAATTTCAAGGGAAATAATGAAAAAAAATGCAAATGAGGGTGGCCTAGCTGCACCAGATCTAAAACTATATTATAAAGCAGTGGTCACCAAAACCATTTGGTACTGGATAAGAAATAGAGTAGTGGATCAGTGGAATAGGTTAGGTTCACAGAACAAAATACTCAATGACAATTGTAATCTAGTGTTCTATAAACCCAAAGACCCCAGTTTTTGGGATAAAAACTCACTATTTGACAAAAACTGCTGGGATCATTGGAAACTAGTCTGGAAGAAATTAGGCATTGACCCACACCTAACACCATATACCAAGATAAGGTCAAAATGGATTCATGATCTAGGCATAAAGAATGATATTATAAACAAATTAGAACAATGTAGGATGGTTTACCTCTCAGACCTGTGGAGGGGGAAGGAATTTGTGACCAAAGAAGAACTAGAGGTCATCATTAATCACAAAATAGATAAGTTTGAGTATATCAAGTTGAAAAGTTTTTGTACAAACAAAATGAATGCAGACAAGATTAGAAGGGTAGCAGTAAACTGGGAAAATATTTTTACATCCAAAGGTTCTGATGAAGGCCTCATTTCTAAAATATATAGAGAATTGACTCAAATATATAAGAATTCAAGCTATTCTCCAATTGACAAATGGTCAAAAGATATGAACAGACAATTTTCAGACGAAGAAATTGAAACTATTTCCGGTCACATGAAAAGGTGCTCCAAGTCACTATTGATCAGAGAAATGCAAATTAAGACAACTCTGAGATACCACTACACACCTGTCAGATTGGCTAAAATGACAGGAAATGATAATGATAGCTGTTGGAGGGGATGTGGGAAAACTGGGACACTGATACATTGTTGGTGGAACTGTGAACGGATCCAACCATTCTGGAGAGCAATTTGGAGCTATGCTCAAAGAGTTATCAAACAGTGCATACCCTTTGACCCAGCAGTGTTTCTACTGGGCCTATATCCCAAAGAGATTTTTAAGGAGGGAAAGGGACCCACATGTGCAAAAATGTTTGTGGCAGCCCTTTTTGTAGTGGCAAGAAACTGGAAATTGAAAAGATGCCCATCAATTGGAGAATGGCTGAATAAATTATGGTATATGAATGTTATGGAATACTATTGTTCTGTAAGAAATGACCAACAGGAGGATTTCAGAGAGGATTGGAGAGACTTGCATGAACTGATGCTGAGTGAAATCAGCAGAACCAGGAGAACATTATACACAGCAACAAGACTATATGATGATCAATTTTGATGGACATGGTTCTCTTCAACAATGATGTGATTCAAACCAGTTGTTCTGCGATGAAGATAGTCATATACATCCAGAGAGAGGCCTGTGGGAACTGAGAGTGAACCACCACACAGCATTTTAACGCTTTCTGTGAATATTTCCATGCATTCTGTTTTCCTTCTTAGGTTGTTTTTTTTCTTCTTCTCTTTCTAGATCTGATGTTTCTTGTGCAGTAAGATAACTGTATAGATATGTATACATGTATTGTATTTGTCATATAATTTATCATATCTAGCATGTATTAGATTACCTGTCATCTAGGGGTGGGGGACGGGGGGAGGGAAAGGAAAAGCTTTGGAAAAAAAAAGTTTTTTTTTGCAAGGGTCAATGTTGAAAAGTCACTCATATGTTTTGCAAATAAAAAGCTTTATTAAAAAAAAAAAAGAAATGGGCAGGGTCTTATTTAAGAGTGGGTGAAACAAGGATGTTGTCTACTCAGTATAGTTTGAACTCTTGTTCTCTTAACTGATCTGTCTGGTTATATTTTTGTTCCTATCATTAGTCACTTTGAGCTGAGCCTCCAAAGGGACTGTTAAAATGTAAATGTTATCATCTATTATCTCCTTAGCTTAAATAAGTTTAACTGTCCCCTTGTAGATTATAGCACTCCAAAGAGTTGAGATCCAGCACAATAAATTTTGTTGGGGAGGGTGAAGAATATGGGGCAGTACTTATTCCTGCTGGGGAACTAGAGGCTAACTAAGGGCCCTGAGTACCTGACAGAAATGAGAACTAAAAAGAAGGGCAAGATTTAAAAGGCTTAGGAAAATAAAGTTTGCTTGGTAATGGTCTTATTACTACTGTAACAAATGAGTATGCTATAAGTTTAATTTAAACAAAAGTATTTCCCTCCCCAAATAATCCATTTTCATTGCTAAAGGATTAGTTTAAAACCAGCTAATAGAACATCCAAAATAAGAACATCTTCCTGTGTAGAAAGTTATATTCTTAATATGGAGTGGTTCTGAATACTGATAAGATCTGATGAGAAATACTTTATAAATATTTAGATAAAGAGATAGAATTAAATATAAGTTATTGGTACAATGGACTTTTTTATGCTTAAGAGATAATTTGTTAAGAATATTGCATCAGAAAGACAACTCAATGATTTAAAAAGCAATAAACTATATTTTATTTCAAGAGATTAAAATTTTGATAGACTTTAAAATATCAAACGGTATTTACATAACTTCAAATCAGTGATTCTTAACCAGGGGTCTGCAGGATCTGTGGACAGATTTCAGGGAATTTGTGAATGTGGATGGAGTAAAAATTTTTATTTCTGCAAGTTTATAAATGAAAATTACATTTTCCTTTAATTATAAACAAACATTATCCTGAGATAACATTCTTAGACTTTACCAGGCTGCCAAAGTCAATGAAATCAACAGGCATTTATGAAATGTTTATTATTTATCAGAACAAAACAAAAAAGGACTAAGAATACCAAATTAGATACTTCTATAAGTTTTCCCAACTTTTTCAATCTATAATTCAATGTTATCATTAATGGGGTTACATCTTCCATTGAAAAGATTGTAACCCCTCTATATCTTCTTCTTATCCAGTTAATTCCTGTCCATGTCTTTCCCTCACTGGATCAACCAAATGTGTTAGAAGCTTTTCCTGGGTTCTTTTAATATTTCAGGAATACTACTTAACACTTGAACTATCCCTAAGTTGTCTCTCACTCTTGTCCATATCATATTTGTGGTCACACATGTCCCTAATGGGGTCTGTCTGTCACTTGTAAGTTATTGTTGACAAAATACTTTAGACTACTCACAAACTTAGATAGGAAATTTAACTTGAACCATTGAAACTCTGAGTCAGACATGCTCCATGATACTGACAAGCACTATTGGCATCTCGTTTTATATATAACTTGATATTCATTATCAAAGGCTCTTTTGAAAAATCTTATGGGAATGCTTAAGGGAATCTGTACAATTCTAGCATATTTATGAGAGCCTCGTTACAGAGATCTCTTAAGATAGAGTTTTGCTTTATTTAAATTTAAAAAATAAATTTTTATAGTCAACAAATAATAAGTACAATGTAATTTTATATTCTAAGCAGCTTTCAACCTATTAGGCAGTTGTGATCTGCTTCAGAATAATATTAGTTAAAGCTTACTTCTTTATTTTCATGGCTTTATCCAGGATGCCCTCAAAACTTGTTTAAATTAGGTTTAAACTGGAAAAGGTCAGTCAGTCATGTGGTGAGAAAGGGACTATTGATAGATCCACTGGTATTCATGTTTAATGAGAATCTGACATATGTGCAAAGTGCTTCAGATGACATCTACACATGGAGAATGCTAGAGAACTGCTTCCAAGAGAATTGCATATGTTTTGATTTTTTTTTAGATCACTTGCTGTTCTGAATCTTCTAAGACCATGGGTGTTCTTTGGTTCAAATTCAGATTTCATTTGGGAGTTCACAGGACTGGGCAGAATGAAACATAATCAAGTGTTCTTATCCACTTTTTTTCTCATGTAGCAGTGAATGATTTCTTAATGAGCTATTTCAGATTTCATTTCAGGTAAATGAATGATAGAGCATTCAGAAAATAAATATTCCGTAAGATATATTCAGTGATATGTTTAGAGCTCACCAGGGTCCCAATGAATAGACATACAATGTGCTACAAGTCTTCAAGGAACTTATCTATTTTGGTTTGAGTTCGTAGATTTTTCTCAAATCAACCATCTATGCTTATTTTTTCAGATAAGTTTATACTGTATAGAGGCACAAAAATGGCTTCCCAAATATCTCCAGATGTGTGTGTGTGCGTGTGTGTGTGTAGAATTACTCCTTGACCAACAAATTCTCCTCCCAGACTTTGGTTGATAAAATTACAAGAGATAAAGAACAGAAGTAATGAGGTATTAATATTAAAGAAAGTGTAGAGATGAGTCTATATTTTATTATCATTTTATAAAGTGTGAACAAATCTCCCTGATGGAATTAAAAGGGTTGCTTGCTGTTGGTTAGGCAAAGATTGACCAGGTTCCCACTGACCTTTAGAAACTATACTTGCCAGCCTGAGAAGCATTCAGGGCAGAAAGGAGTTTTGTGAAATGTGACCCCTATGCTTCTACCAGAGGGCAGCAGCAGGAGTACAGGATTTCTCTTTCTTCCCCCAACCATCTGCCATGGCATTTTGCAACAGAACTACTTACCCAGCAGGAGACACTGCATCCAGCAGGGAGCAGAGAATTAGAGACAGAGAAGGAGTTAGTAGAGCCAGCTTCAAGGAATATGACCCCTGGCAGCAGAGAAAAGAACCAACTGTGGATTCAAGAAAGAATTGTCCCTGGACTTCAGGAGTCAAGCTGTGGAGAGAGAGAAGCAGACCCAGGAAACTCAGCAGAATGACCTGTTCATCCAGACTTTATCCAAAGAGGAGTAGATTGAAGAAAGGAAAAGAAAAATCACACGAGTTCTGCCATATTTCCTTAGTTTCCAAGTAGAAACTAAACAATTTCCATGTTGAACCTTATTTATTCAACAAATGACCCTGTCCTGAATCATTAGATAGTCTTTTGCACTTGGAAAGTAGCTTGGCAGTCCCCTAGATGCAGGAACTTATTGTTCCCATCTTCCATTTATTTCTCTTTTTCCAAGACTGTAACTAGCTGGAAGGGAAACTAAGAATCGGCCATGTATACTATCTACCTATGCCTAGCACCATTAACAGATAAATACAGGAGACTTTAATAGATTACTAGAATATATCAACATAAAATCACTAGGAAAATATTGGAATATGAATCAGTAGTATAACATTGTAGAAAAAACTCCACCAAACTTTCAATCTTAAGCTGCTTTTATAGTATTATGGTTTCTATAAAGGCAAAGATGATATTTACTAACTCTAATTTGGTCTGAGCCATATTTTAGTGGAATATCCTCTGCAGAAATCCCTCCCCAAATTAAACCAAAAAATTGGGTCACTAGAAGAATAGCTATCCCAGTTTTACTTTACTCTGTGGATCTAAATTCCTAAAATTATTGTTTACAAACCTCAAAACTATTGGTCAGTTTAGGAGATGTCTTCCACCCCCCAAGTATGTAAAGACTTCCTCTGACGGAATAGGTGGATAAGAACAGTTCTTTCTGACAGTCTGCAGCTGAAGCAGGCATGGTAGAGTGCTTAGAACTTGGCCAGATATCAAAGATACCAAAGTTATCCAGTATATCCCAGGTCATTGCCAGCCATACTGATTATTGTGGAGTTCCCCCCCCCCCCACTAGATTTTGATGGTTCTGGACAAGAGAGTACGGCTGGTGATTTTTTAACTCTGCCTCATTTCATATATGTCAAAACATCACCCTGTGAAGACATTATTGGCCTTTTTCAAAAATGGGCAAACAACAATTGCCTCTAAGATAATTTATAAATTCCTCTAGCATTTAAATGCTTTTACAACTTAACTCAAACCTGTATTTTCAACCTTATTATGCAAAGTATGCCAAATGATTTAGTGCTATTTTAAGCTTTAACAGTTTAAAAAGACACTAAAACTTTTGAATATCACGTATCTTCATACATGCCTTATTCCAGCTATGTTTCTCTTTGATTTTTCATAGATTGTCTCATTTCTGTAATGGAATCACTTCTCATTTTTTAAATTAGAATCTGATTTCCTGCAGAATTCAATATATATCAACTTCTACATGTAACATTCCCTAACTACCAACAGCGATTAGTTACCCTCACTCTTTTTTTTTTTCCTGAGGCAATTTGGGGTTAAGTGACTTGCCTAGGGTCACATAGCTAGGACGTGTCTGAGACCAGATTTGAACTCAGGTCCTCCTGACTTCAGGGCTGGTGCTCTAACCACTGCACCACCTAGCTGCCCCTACCCTCACTCTTAAAAACAAAACAAGACAAAACAAATTTTAACTATTTTGAATATACATCCATCCCATTCTCCCACCCTTCAAGAATGTAAAATTCTTGATATTATGAATAATTTTGGTTTTTATCTTTGTTTCTTGAGTCCTTAGCAATGGTAGAGAGAAAAAAATAAAGATTTTTTTTCAACTTTGCCTAAACAGATGAAGTAAAGGGAGAGGAGAAGAAAAGTCACCACTCAGTCCTGTGGCTAGCAGCAGAGAGAGAAAAAAAAATCCATTACTAATTAGACCCTTCCTTTTCATTTAAATTGCCATAGGAAGTTGATGATGATAGGATGAGCCTCTTGTTTTCTACTCCATTACAATTTGTGCCCAGCTTCTTGGCTTTCTTGAACATGTTGCTTTTCAACAAAGCTTACTTCTTCATACTCAAAGGTCTCTCAGATTTGTACCTCATGGACTATCTCATTGGTCAGTGGAAGTACATGGGAAGGGCTACATGCAGAAGCCACCACATATTCTTTTTCTATTACTGTTCTACCATTCATTATGGAAAAGTTTGTAGGAAGGGGAAGAATTCTTTTAAATTTTTGTCAGTTTCTTCTTTATCATGTGGTACTTTATCTTCTCTTTACCTAGCAAAGTTTTTCCTTGGCCAGAAAGCCTCCTCTTAAATCCTTTCCAATTAGGTAGAAAGTGACTGAACTCTTGAACTCAGAGGCTTCATCTTTGAAAACTTAAAGTATTTGAGGACAGTCTTTGAGAACTCACCATGAGGATTAAGAAGGATAGTATTCTGATTCATGTATTAGTTTAAATTTTACAAAACACTTCTCTTACTAGACTGTGAGAAAGTATTATCCCTAGTTTATAAAATAAAAAATCTGAAGCTGTGATCTATAGAAAGAAAGATAGATATAGATATATAATGCATATAATGGTAAGTAATATAATCAATGAATCAAAATATTTGCTCAACATATATGTCAAGCATAAATGAAAATAAATGAAATAAACAATGACAAAACAAAGAGAATTTTAAGAAAGGTCCTCACCTGAAGGAGTTTACTATATCATGAAAGGAGAAGGAGAGAGAGAAACCAGGTTCACCAATCTTTTCACAAGGCTACACTATTTTTCAATAAAAGGCAGTATGATGCAATGAACACAGAGCTGAACTTGGATCCAGGAAAATTCAAAATCCATTTCAGATACTAGCTGTGAGGTCTTGTCACTTAATAACTCTGAATCTCAGTTTCTCTTCTTGTAAAGAATAGATAATATTGCTATTGATTGCATTTCTTCTTCTGAAAATTATCTATTTATATCATTTGCTTAACATATATGTTTGTAACAAATTTTGCTTTTCTTGCTCTCTCAAGGTGAGTACAGGAGAAAAGGAGAAGTAGAAGGGAGAGAATGTGAATTTGAAAATTAAATAAAATTGAATTTTAAAAAAAGAATTGTTAATAATGTCATCTGCTTGGCAGCATTATTGTGAGGGCCAAATGAGATAACATTTAAAGGTTTTGCAAATATGGTAATATGTAAATGTGAGCCATTATTAAATATTATCTAAATAGGACTTTAAGTATAGGTGAACATATACTAAAAATCCCAATGAATTAAACTCAACAATGAAACAATTTACTTTATAAAATTAAATCTAGATCAAAAGCAGCTCAGAATTGCATGGTTTTGGCAATTTTTAATGATATAATGGCTGCTAACACAACGAGTCTCATTTTATTATTAGTCTTGCTTCAGAGATTTGATAGAGCATTAATGCCACTTGGATTTACTGCTGTTATGTAATGGAGTGTTTGAATACACTTTGTGTCAACATGATACATATCTATGAAAGGGAACATCAACAAAGCAGTTTTGTTAGAAACTGTGATAGGACTGAACAATGACTTTTAGACATTTTAAAATATGTAAATTATACAGGTTCAGGAGCATATGAACATATTGCTGATGCTCATGTTAAATAATAAGTGCAAAAATAATAATTGACAAAGAAACCTTAATCTTTGTAGCAAAAGAATGAATTAGACCATAGTTATTAATCTTTTGATTGAATATTAATTATGTGAATATTAGCATAATATGATTAGCATTAGTGTTAGAAATTTATATTAATTGTCATATGTAATTAACTGCAGTTTTTAAATAATTGGGATTAATTTTTTTCACTTCTCCAAAATACTTTCTTTTCAGACATAAATAAGAGTAAAAAGAAATAGCAAGTTTTCTTTTTCAATCCCAAATTACACTGCTCAACTTAGTTTCCATGTAGAACCTTATTTACTGAATAATGACACTGTACTGAGACATCAGATAGTCCTTTTGGGCTTGAAAAGTAGCTTTGGAGGCCCATGCATACAGTGCCTTCCTGCTCACCTCTTTCATTCATTTCTCTTTTCAACACTGTGACTATCTGGAGGGGAGACGAATTATCACTCTAAGTGCTTTTGAAAAAGGAGCAGAGATAAAAACACCAAAGATCAACTTATACTATGGAGGAGCTAGGTAACTAGTTAGATGACTGAAGCATCCTAATGTCACACTAGATATGACTTCCCTGCAGTGTTGAGTTCTCCCAAGGCTGGAATTCCTTTCAGAATTATTTGATGTAGAAAATTGCTTGATATAATATTTCTGTGACACTTCAGCCACCTAGGGCAAAAAAATTTCTTTCTATATGTAAAGACCCAACAAAAGATCCTTATATAGGAACATATATTGAATTTAATGTTAATGATGTTCGATTTATTAAAACTGAGAAGAGCTATATTCAAAATAGACATGTATTTTGATTTCTTCAGCTTCAGATTATAAGAATTTCATTGAATTTCTGCTGCTTACTGAGACAATAAGTAGGGTTAATGCCATACTTAGCATGGTGCTCTGCACATGATAAGCACTCAATAAATTCTTGTTTAATGAATCAGTGAAGCAGATACTGTTCAACAGCAACACCTGCTTCCTCTTGCATCTTATGATCACCTTGATCAACATCTGGAAATGTGATGATTCTTCATGGATCTGCTATGATAGGAGGATTAACTAGTCTGATTAGGTAAATTTGCCATGTAACTAGAGTTTTCTACTTTAAGCATAATTTTATTTTAATAATTCTTAATGGAAATTTTCTTGAAATGCTTCTGATATTTTTTCAGATTTCTTAAAGTGGGAATTTAAATAAACACCAAATACCTAAAGAATTCATGTTTTTTGCTTTGGTCTTTAGAATGGATACTTCCTCCATGAATCCAAATCACATTTGCTATAGCTTTAGTATATGATTTTTTACAACTACTGTGGCTGAAAAATTTATGGAGTGACCAATCTTTTCATACTGAGCTTTTCTGACTTGACTAGATGGTTTCTCAGTTGACTGCTATATTCCTTTGCCATTTCCAAAAGATTTTTCAGTTGGATAGGATCTTGAAGATGATACCAGCAGAGATGCTGGTATATAACTTTCAGTGACCCTGGGACTAGCCCTTCATCATGATAAAGCACTGAGGGAAGATTTTAAGAGAGGAGATTTAAATGAGGTATAATTGTATTATTCCATTTACTGCAAGAAATAGCTGTTGCTATATAACTTTGTAAATAGTTTCCAAACACTTAAAATGGCTAAAATAATCTATCACATTGTAGCTAGCCTGATGATGTCTACCCAGAATTAGCCAAGCTGATTTTTGAACAACAAACAATAAAGCACTGGGATCATATTGGACCATATTGAATCATATTTATGTGGGAGACACCTGCCAGAGCTTGGGTTTTTCTGGTAACTAATAGTCATCTTTATACTCTGATGAACTTGAGAGTAGGATTTTAGTGAATAATATCCAAGTTGATTTAAATTTTTATTAGTGACTCAGTGTTATGTTCCAGTTAGTGAATCACCCAAAGAGCCTAGAAGATCTGGGTTCAAATTTTGCTACTGACTTTCCTTGAACTCTCTGCTGCCTTTGATGCTGTTGATCACTTCTTTTTGATAATCTCTTCTTTCTAGGCTTTTGAAATACCACTCTCTTCTATTTGCTCATTCTCTGTCTCCTTTACTGGATCCTTATTTAGATCCTTACCACTAACCTTTCCCTCAAGCTTCTGTCATGAACCCTTTTCTTTTCTCCCTTAATTCTCTTTTAATTGCTATTTCTATGCTGATGATTTTCAGATCTATCTTGACCTACACTTTCTAATGCCTTCCTTTTTTGTATTTGCAATCACATTTCAGACACCTCAACCTGGATGTTCAATAGCCATTTTATACTCAATATATCCAAAACAGAAATCACTATTTTTCTCCCCAAACAATCTCCTCCTCCTCCTTTCTTTATTACTGTAGAGTACAATACCATCCTTAAATTCCTCAGGTTCACAACCTAGGAGTTATTCTGGATTTCTCACTATATCTTACTCCCTACATCCAATTTATTACCAAGGCTTGTCAATTTCATCTTTGCAACATGTCTCAAATAAGCCTCTTCTTCCTGACACTGTCACCTCTCTAGGGCAGACTCCCATCACTTGATTCTTGGATAATATCAACAGCTTGCTTGTCGGTCTGCCCACTTTGGATCTTTCTCCTCACCACTAAAATGATTTTCCTAAAGCTCTGATCAAGCCATCTCTTTATACAATCAATGACTCCCTATTAACCTCCAGGATTAAAGACAAAATGCTCTGATATTCAAAGCCTCCATAATCTAGCCCTTCCCTTTCTTTCCAGCCTTCCTACAATTTGTTCCCCAACATCTACTTTTTGATCTAGTGACACTGTCCTCTTGATTTTTGAACAAACAACTCACTATGTCTGTTAGTTCTGGGTATTTTCTCTGCTTTTTCCCTTTTTCTCATGCCTGAAATGTTCTCCTCCCTCCACTCTGACTATTGACATCTATAGCTTTCATTAAATCCTCACTAAAATCCCCATGCCCCAGAGAAAGCCTTTCCCAATCTCTCGATTCTCCTGACTCCCTTTCCTTTTTTTTTCCAGTATATCACTTGCTTTGTATGAATTTGTTTGAATGTTGTTTTCTCTATTAGACTATAAGCTACTTGAAGGCAGGGTCTGTTTTCCTTCTTTTTGTATTCCTCCTGCTTAGCACAGTGGCTAGAACATAGTAGATAATAAATTTTCATTTATTTATTGACAGACATTAGCCATATGGTCCTTAATCAATTATTTATTTAGCTTCTTAGTGTCCAAGGATCACCAATATTAAAAGTTTCATAGAACCTGCTGATGGAAATTGATAAAGTTTTCTCAACTGGAATCTCTATACAATGAAACAAGTCCAGGTCCTATCCACTGATGAATCAAAGTCTTCATTATGAACCACAATTATTATATTATTCAGTAATATAGAGCTGCCACCATCAGCTATTGAGTCATAATTTTCCCTATTTATGTGATTTTAGACTATTTACATCTTCTTTCCTTCCTTTCTTCCTTTCTTTCATTTCCTTTCTTTTCCTTCCTTTCCTTTTTTATCCTTTCCTTCCTTTTACTTTTTTTTTGCATTGCCCTTTTTTTGTCTTCTTATTTTTTTGTTTTATTTTGTTTTCCTTTTCTTTCCTTTTTTATTTTGTTAAAGATTTTCTTTTTCAATGAATACTTCTTGTTTCCCTCCCACATTCTTCCATTAAAAAATAAACTACAGAAAAATATCCATAGTAAATCTTGCTTTTTATTCTCCTCATTGTATCTTTATAAATAGTGCATAGTATACATATGAGAACTGGAGCTTTCCAGGGAAAAATTTGAAATCAGGAAACTTTGAATCAGGGGAAACTTTGAATGAATATCTGAGGGTAGCACTATACATTTTATAAAATAAAGTACATGAGATTTTTGATATTTATTTCCTTTACATATTTTACAATTTTACATTCCCATTTTAGATGAATATTTGTTATTAAAAGTTTGGTTTCTAAATTATTAGATCATTGCTATAATTGGATGTATTTTTCTCCCAAAATATTTTCTCATATTTAAAAAAATATATTTTAGAAAGACATCTGAAAAACATGAATTTGCCAGGTGTTGAAGTTGCGATTTCATTTAAAAATTTTAACTCTATATACTTTCTCACAGTTTCATTAATTAAAATTATTTTTATTGGAATAGTGTAATCTTAAAAACGCAAAAAAAAACACTTTGAAAGGTAGAGTAGTAAAGCATAAATAATCCCGAACATTTTTTGATTCTCCATTCTGACATTTGCTATAAGTGTTTCAGTTAGCCTTGGTCAAGGAAGAAGAGAAGTCATCCTAATGAAAAAAAATCAATCTTTTCCTTGTTCTCATACTTAAGGTATATGAAGGCAGCAATGTATATGGGTAGATGAAAGATAGGAAATAGAAAGGGAGATCAAGATTATTTATAATCAAATACCAAAACCAAATCAAACAAAAAAACAGCTCAGGTGATGTGGACTGTTTCAGTAGAGAAATTTAACAGTATCTGAATCTGTACATTTTAATGAAAATCTATTTTTTTATTCTGAGTTGATAGATTTAGTTTTGTTAGATTTCTTTTTTAAAATAAAACATTTTGAAACAAATTCCCTACAATAGATTAATTAATATTCATGATATATAAGAAACCAAAATAATACTCATGAAAATGAGAACTTATTGCTGGCCACTGGGATTTTCAAGCAGGCAAGTTATAATGATTCCATGAAACCTAATCCTTAACTATGATTATTTGAGCATATCTGATTATTTGTTTAAATTAAAGGCATCTTGGTATAAAGGCAAGAATATTTTCTCTGTATACAGAGCCCCTGGATTCAGCTCCTGCCTCTGACACTGCCTCTATGTGATCTTGGACAATTCAATTTGTTCACCTCCAAAATGAAGATAGTTATCTTCTGAGGTCCCTTCCAGCTTTAGCTCTCCAATCCTATGAGACAGTCCTTACCAATGACTAGCTGACATTTATTTAGTATTTCAAGTGTTACAAAGTTCTTCACATCAAACAACTTTTGCAAGAACTGCATCATCTCCAGCTTACTTATAAAGAAACTGCAGCTTAAGGGAAATTAAATGCTTCAACCAGACGGAGTATCAGCTGTAGTATTCACAGCTGGATCTCCCTCACTATCTCTAGTGCATTCCCATATACATTTGTAAAGTTAATGGGATAAATGAAGAAACAGATCTGAAAAACAACACCCTTATATGTGACTTAGACTATGTAAACTCAAACATAGACTACAAAGAAATCTTTTAAATATTTCTCTGGGTTGGTGGCACAGTGGATAGACTATTGGTCCAAAGTCAGAATTTTCCTGAGTTCAAATCCAGTCTAAGTTACTCGCTGTGTGATCCTGGGCAAATCACTCAACCCTATTTACTTCAGTTTTTTTTTTTTTTTTCATCTCTGTAAATTGAGCTGAGGGAGGAAATGGCAAAACACTTCAGTAGCTTTGCCAATTAAACCCCCAAAATGGTTCATGAAACATTAGACATGACTGAAAAATGATTAAGCAACAACAAATTATAAAATGTTCTTCATAATTGTGTACTTTTACAAATATTATATAGAAATTACATATCACCTACCTATACATTATGACATCTTAATACTTAAATGGATATCCAAGCAGGTTAAAAAACTAAGTGTGCTAAAATAGTTGTAAATAAAGCCAGCAAAGCATTTTGACCATCTGGAATGAAAGGTGTTAGTTAAAAATTAAATACTCCAGAGTGATAGAATAAGCTATCATTATTATTTTCACAGTTTCTATTGCTAATATTCAAGCTTCCTAAAACTTTATTGGTTTTTATAAATGGAGAATAAACTGACATGGTCTCAGCAGTTTGTTTCAGAAAGAGGGAAAAAATGTTCCCAATTTGGTGTTCCCCAAGTGTGCATTAGTCAGGCAGAGTTAATGGAGCTATCTATCACTCCCTGCTCTCCTCTGTGAGCAGGGAGCAATAGATGACCCAGCTGACTCAGCCTAGCTAGTTTGTTATTCATGGGATGACTGCAGTGCCATTATGATGGTTTCCTCATGGAGATCTAAGGCTCAGTTGGGCAAAAGGGTCTGAACTGCCATTTCAACTCCAGAGGTGATCCTTGCAGATTAGGACTGAGGATAGGGGCAGAGTAGGAAATTGTTTGCCATTGTTCATTCAACTCTGGCTCAGGAAACAAAATGAAATTCTTGGAACTGATGCTCAATACAGTTTATGATGTCCATTTCACTGTTGCTTTGGGTTATTGCTGTTTTAAATAGGGAAATACCCATAAGTCCCACTGCATCTCTGGTAGCAATAACTAAGTTAGCACAGCAGAAAGACAAGTAGACTGTAATTAGGGACGACTGAACAGTGTAGAAAAACAACAACAACAACAACAACAATAACAACAACAACAACACTCAAATCAAGGTTAATTCGTGTATTTTTAGGTATAAAGTTTAAAACTATACTCATATAATCATTAAGAAATTAAGGAGCATTTAGATGGCACAGTGGATAGAGCACCAACCCTGAAGTCAGTAGAACCTGAGTTCAAATACAGCTTCAGAAACTTAATACTCCCTATCTGTGTGACTCTAGAAAAGGCACTTAACTCCAATTACCTCATCAAAAACAAAACAAGGTAAGTGATTTCTCATATCGTGATTACACATTTAATATGAAGTCAAATGCTAAACATTTATGTTGGCTTTTTTTTCCTTTCTTGGACCACATTCTTTTTATTTATAACCTTTTCTTGAGCTTGACAGATATAATGGATGCAGTTTAAAAAATTCAGAGTGAAAGTGTACAGCTATAAGAAAATACTTGTCCCCTTCCTTTTATTTTTACCTTGAAGTATTTAATTCTTGAATGTAGGACTTTCTGTCACTTCCTTTCCTCTTCCTGGCTTCCTTTATTTTTGAATAATGTAGAGATCCAGGCATGTACCATCTTTGACAAGTCAGAATGATTATTTCTAGAGAACTGTCAGGTTAGATCATCTCTCATTCCTATGTTAAAGTTTGAACTGGAGTATTTAATTTGAGCACTGCCTTTCTGAATTTGACAGTGTGACACTAAGGATCTACAGATATATATGAGAAGTACACCTGGAATTTGAATGATTCATTGTATGTTGATAATGTGATTCCAAGTGGTGAGTAAGGTATTGATGCTCTGCATGTTTAGCAAAAACTTAATTATTTGTGGCTCAGATTTGGTGATCTTGAGGATCTCATCAAAGTGTCATATATTTAGTATATTAGAGACACTTGTGATGGTGCCCAATTTCTCTTACAGTCTGTATAAATGCATTCTCATTATTCTAATAAACAACTTTGTAAAAGAGAGTGAAACTTGGTCATGGAACAGTTCCATTTAGATTCCTTTTAATTGTCATTGTAACTTTTATTCAAATGGATTTCTAAAATCTTAGTGTTTCTCTTTTGCATTTTATTCTTACTCCATAGAGCTAATGATCTAAGGCAGCAGTTAATGCTTGCTGCAAAGAAAACTGGGAACTGAAAGCTAGAGCAAGAAAAATGGTTTGCAATAATAGCTAACATTTATCAGGCTCTTTATGGCTTACAAAGCATTTTATATAATTCAACCAAAGTCAATAAGCATTTATTAAACTCCTACTATATGCCAGGCACTATGCTAAGTGCTGAGGAAACTAAGTCAGAACAGTCCATAACATTAAGGAGCTCAAAGTTTTGTGGGGGACACAACATACCAACAACTGTGTGCAAACAAGATATAGACAGAATAAACTGAAATTAATCACAGAGGAAAAGTATTACCATTAAGGAAGACTGGAAAAGACTTCTTACAGAGATGACATTTTATCTAAGACTTGAAAGAATCCAGAAAGTGAAGCCTAGGAGTGAGAGAACTCCATGTAGGAGACAATTATTGAAAATGTAGATCAAGAGACAGACAAAGAATATCCAGGAGGCTAATATTACTGGATTGCAGAGTATGTGAAAGGCAATAAGATATAATTGACTGGAAAGGTGCATGTGGGAGCATGTTTAAAAAGAGGATTTTATATTTGATCCTGTTAGTAATAGGGAGACACTGGAGTTTTTGTTTTTGATAGGGGTTCCTTGTTGCCTCTAGAATTATATATATATTTTAAAATTTTCTAATCTCTACTTTAAGAAAATCAATTAGATCAATAAGTAGAGAAGGGACTGGGGTAAGGAGAGACAAGGCAGGGAAACCAATCCATTATCAGTTTCTTATAATCTTCTAAGCATGAGATAATCAGAGCCTGCATCAGGGTAGTGGCAGGATCAAGGAAAGAAGGGAGTAAATGAGATGTTGTGAAGGTAGAATTGACAGGACTTAGTAATATTTTGGATGCGAGGGTGAGAGAAATACCACCAAATGCCACCCTGTATTTTTCTCATTTTTCCATATTGGTCTGATTTTTCTCACACAGTGTGTGAAACATGGAAGTATAAAAGGATTACACATGTATAACTCTTATCAAATTGCTTGCTATCTGGGGGAGGGGTGAAATATGGGAAGAAAGAAGAAAAATTTGGAATACAAAGTCTTACAAAAATGATGTTGAAAACTATCATTACATATATTCGGAAAAATAAAATACTACTGACAACAAAAAAATGGCACCTAACTTTCTAGTTGAATTTAGATGACTGGGAGGATAGTGATATACTATAAAATAAGAGGGAAGCTATACCTTGATAATTTGAGGAGGTTTTAGAAAAAAAAAAAAACTTTGGTTTTGGATATGTTGAGTTTACTATGTCTATGGCAATCCAGTCTAAATATATAAGAGGGAGTTGAAAATTTGGAATTGAAGATCAGAAAAAAAATTAGGGCTTTACAAGATTACTCTTTACAAGAATCTTATGCTTAACAACTATAATTGAAATTGTTGCAGCTGAATAGTATAAAAGATAACAAAATAACATAAAGGAAGAAAAGAGACCCAGGACAGAACCTTGAGAAACATACCTGATTAGAGGGCCTCAACCAGGATGAAAATCCAACAAAAGAGATTGAGAAGGAGTGGTCAGGCCAGTATGAGGAGAACCAGAACAGAGTAAGTGAAGGTATCAAGAATATAGTTATTGATAGTGTTATCATCACAGCAGCCTTTACAGATGAAGAAACAGACTGAGAGGACTTAGGTGACTTGTCTAGAATCACACAGATAATAAGTAAGAGTTTGTGTCTTAGGTAAGATTCAAACTCAGGTTTTCTTGATTTTCAAATATAGCACTCTATTGCATCACATATTGGTGGCTCAATGTTTTTCAGTGGTACAAAGAATGAAAATTTAAGAAAAAATAAATATAATTCTCTCTGTTCTAGTGAAGAATAGAAGACTTATCAGTTCGTAATAATGACTTACTAATATCTCTCTAACCATATCATTTGTAATTATTTCTTTCTTGTTAGCCTCTCTACACATTTTGAATATTTAGTTTTACATGTTACTCTCTATTGGAAGCCATTGCAACAAATTACATAAAGGCAAAAAAAAAAATAGTCTAGCAGCAGTAAGAAACTGGGAAAGGGCATAAAACAGTATTAAAAACAAACACACACAAATTGTAAGCAAGGTTAGAATTGTTGAGAGATTTAAGTTGGTTGAAATCACTAAATATAAATTTCTAGAGCTTTAAAGATAACTACATTAGGTATCTAAATAAGGTGAAGTTAAATCGTTCTTCTACAGGTATTTTGCTCTCTATATTGATTGATCAAACTTCAATTTCATTAAAGTCTTACTCTACTATCTCATGTCATAGTATCGTCCCCAAGTTTTGGAAAGCTGTGTAACAAAACACAGTATCTGTTAGTTACACCTCAGCAACAAATGCTTTGTAACTATGGCTCAGTGGTGCATTGTCTTATTTTGTCCTGGATTTGTCTGTTATTGTTCCATCTTTCTAATGACATCAGGGGATAATATCTTGACTCGTGCATGAACTGAATTTAACTGAGTTAGAGTTGTGCAGTTATCAGACTCACTCTTTCAGAGTCATTGAAGATCATTGGCAAGACAAAAATAAACCTGCTAAATTGGGGAAGGTCTATTTCAACTTTGGTTAAGGAGTAATATAGTTTATTTGTTATTGGTTTTCCACCATTGCAACTTTTGAAAATTATCTAATAAGTCAGAGAAGAGTGACAACCTGCAATAATGGAAAGAGTATCTACAATAATAAAATAAATAAATAAAAGTATGAAAGTATTGAAGTAAATAAGTTACTTGGTATCTCCTCATGCTGCACAAAGTAGGCATTTTGTAAATATTTAATAATGTTATTAAGAAAAAGGCTAACCATAGATTTGGGTATAGTATTTCTTCCTTCTCTACCAATTATATAAAAACTTTTTCTAATTTCTATTTCTAAAAGTTAAATCAATGGCAGAGAAGCACTTTTGACCAAAAATGTATTTTATTACTTCATTTATGGAGTATTTGTGAGCATAAGTGGAACTAATGATCATGCCCTCCAGTAACTATATTATCTTTAATCTGTTCTCTAAGGAAGTTGTATTTACCTATTATGAAGCTATCTGCCACCTGATTTGGGGGAACTGCACATTAATTTAAATGGCAAATGACCAATTAATTTTCAACATAAATAATAAATAAATGCATTCAATGTATATTTTAAAGTGCTGAATTCATTTCGAGGTAATTGCATCTCTTCAGAGTGTTCCTAAGCACAGCTAATTACTATTGTAGAGTGTGTAGTTTCTTATTCCACTGCATATATAATGAGAGTTCAAAAATCTCCTTCTGGATTTTTCTCCCTTTCAGCCATCATCAGGTATTTAAACATTTAGTAATGACATGCATCTTTTAAGAGGCTTACAAGTTAGGGCAAAAATCACTAAACCTTTAAATTGTCATTTTTACATTACTTCTTTCCAATCAGTGTTCTTTAGCCTGCCCCCTTTAGGCCCTTCATTATCTTTTTCAGGACCTTCACACTTTCTGAAATAAAACTTGAGAGTACAGGAACACTAACCTTTTGCTGGTTCCTTTGTCAAGCTATTAGAAGACCAACATGAAAACTCTATTTCCTATCATCATTTTTTGTTTTTTAACAGTTACTCTACTTGGTTAGTTATCACATATTTACTAAACACTTACCTATGTCAGGTATTGTGCTTATTATTATGAGGGGTTTATTTATACATAATAATGAAATCAGAATTGAAATTCACTTTTACTTCAGTGATACACATGTTTGGGAGAAAATGCTTTGTTTTCTTTCTCTGTTTCCCTCTCTCCCTCCTTCCCTTCCTTTTTTCCTCCCACCTGTCTGTCCTTCTTTCCTCTTCCAAACTTCATTTCTTTCTTTTCTTTTCTTTTTTTTTTGAGAGAAGAGGCAGGCAAGAAATTTCAACATGTATAATTCTCTCAATTCATGTTGACTGCTTAGACACAGATAAAGAGAACATGAAAATCTGATTTATTTTTACAACAAAGTCTGAAAGTGCAGTTGATACTACTGTCAAAGGCAAGGGGGATAAGTAAAAATAGAATAGCAATCATACCCAAATTATATTATTAATCCAAAACTTCTTGGTAGTGTTTGTTTTACAAATTATAATATTTTATTACTTTGTTTGCCACCTGGAATAACATAACCATAGTCATCATATCAACATTTTGCTTTACAAATAGATCCTGATAATGTAAAACAATTTATAGAATTCTGAGTCTTCTTAGGGATGGTGGTAAATTTTCTATTAACACACTTAATTATCATTGGATATATGAACTAATATCAATTAAACTAGCAATTAGAATAAGAAGCTTTGTAAAAAGGGAAGTCAAATTGACCCTGCCAATAGTTTGTAGTCTTAGTAAAAAGCAAGGAAGTTCACAATGTGATTAGAATAATTATTCTAATTATGCACACACACACACATACATATATATACAGATTAGATTAAAAACAAAGAACTAGAAGGGACTTTAGATGAGGAGTGCATTGATTCCTAAAAAGGAGGATAATTTTTCCAATGCTATACAGGTAAAAAATATAGTAACTTGGATTTGGCCCCAGATTCTCTGACTCCTATCCAGAATTCTTCATAGTATGCCACATTAACAGATGAAAATGTATAATAAAAGTATAAGGGACTCACCATTAAGTGATCTACTCCATTAAAAAATAAGCATTCTCTTCTATCACTAAAATAATTTTTTTAATATTTCTAAAATTCATTTAGCAAATATTTATCAAGGATCTATATTAGATAATGCATTACAATCTTTACATTTTCATTTTGGTAAGGTCTTTACTAAAAGCCCAAAATACACCAGATGGATTTACATATGAATTCTACCAAATATTAGAAGAACAATTAATTCCACTACTATGCAAACCATTTGGAAAAATAGAGAATAGGGAAAGAGGGAATCCATCCAAATTCCCTTTTTGACACAGATATGGTACTGATACCTAAACTAGGTCAAAATCATCTGGTACTGGCTAATAAATAGAGTAGTTGATCAATGGAATAGGTGAGGTTTACAGGACAAACTAGGCAGTATCTATAGCAATCTAGTGTTTGCCAAACCCAAAGAACCCAACTTCTGAGATAAGAACTCACTATTTGACAAAAACTGCTGGGAAAATTGGAAACTGATATGGTAGAAACTAGATATTAACCCACACCTAACACCTTATACCAAGGTAAGGTCGTACTTGGTCTATGATTCAGACATAAAAAGTGATATTATAAGAAATTAGAATAATAAAAAAAATAATTTACCTCTCAGATCTGTGGAGAAGGAAGGAATTTGTGGCCAGATAAGAATTAGAGTACATTACTGAATACAAAATAGATGATTTTGATTATATTAAATTTAAAATTTTTTGTACAAACAAAACAAATGAAGACAAAATTAGAAGGAAAGTAATGAACTGCAAAAAAAAATACATTCAAGCATTCTGATAAAGGCCTCATTTCTAAAATATATAGAGAATTGACTCAAATTTATAAGAATTCAAGCCTTTCTCCAATTGATAAATGGTTAAAGGATATGAACAGACAATTTTCAGATGAAGAAATTAAAAACCATTTCTAGTTATATGAAAAGGTATTCTAAATCATTATTAATCAGAGAAATGAAAATTAAGACAACTTGAAGATATCACCACACAACTCTCAGATTGGCTAAGGTGACAAGAAAAAATAATAGTGAATATTGGCAGGAATGTGAGAAAACTAGGACAATAACACATTGTTGGTAGAGTTGTGAATTGATTAAATCATTCTGGAGAGCAATTTGGAACTATGCCCAAAGGCTATCAAACTGTGTATAACCTTTGATTCAGCAGTGGTTCTAGTGTGCTTGTATCCCAAAGACATCATAAAGGAGGGAAAGGGACCCAAATGCACAAAAATGTTTGTGGCAGACCATTTTGTATTGGCAAGAAACTGCAAAATGAGTGAATGCCGATCATTTAGAGAATGACTGAACAAGTTATGTATGGTATATGAATGTAATGGAATATTGTTCAATAACAATTGTTCACAGAGTCCTGGAGAGACTTCCATGAACTGATGCTAAATGAAGTGAGCAGATCATTGGAGATCATTGTACATGGCAACAAGAATATTATATGATGATCAATTCTAATGACATGGCTCTTTTCAACAATGAGATAATTCTGGCCAGTTCCAATGGTCTTGTGATGAAAAGAGCTATCTGCACCCAGAAAGAGAGCTGTGGGAACTGAGTGTGGATCACAACATAGTATTTTCACACTTTTTGTTTCTGTTTGCTTGCACTTTTTCTCTCTCTTTTTTTTTTTTCCTTTTTGGTGTGATTTTTCTGGTGCAACATTATAATTGTGGAAATATGTGTGGAAGAAGTGCACATATTTAACATCTATTGGATTATTTTTCATCTCGCAGAGGGTATGGGAGGAAGGGAGAGCAAAAATTTGGAACATAAGATTTTGCAAGGGTGAATGCTGAAAATTATCCATGCATATATTTTAAAAATAAAAAGCGTTAAGAAAAAATAAGTTTTAAAAAAGTTTCAATTCCTCTTTTATTTCTTTTCTTTTTTTTTTATTAAAGCTTTTTATTTGTATAACATATGTACGGGTAGTTCCCCAGCATTGATCTTTACAAAGCTTTCCATTACAAATTTTACCCCCAGTCCCCTCCCCTCCCCTAGATGGCAGGAAGTCCACTACATGTTAATAATGTTGAAATGCTTGAGAAGTTATGCAAGAAAAATCCTATCTACAAGAAAAAAAAAGAATCAGAGAAAGGCAACACAATGCAAGCAAATGTCAATAGAGATCATGAAAATGTTACGTTGTGGTCCATATTTCATATCCCTCTCTCTGGGTGTATATGGTTTTCTTCAGTGAACAATTGGAACTGGTTTGAGACAATTCTTTGTTGCAGAGAGCCATGTCCATCAGAATTGATCATCATGTAATACTGTTGTTGCTATGTATAATGATCTCCTGGTTCTGCTCGTTTCACTCAGCATCAGTTCATGCAAGTCCCTCCAGGCCTCTCTGAAATCGTCCTGCTGGTCGTTTCTTACAGAGCAATAATATTCCATAACATTCATATATCATAATTTATTCAGCGACTCTCCAATTGATGGGCATCCCTTCAGTTTCCAGTTTCTAGCCACTACAAAAAGGGCTGCCACAGACATTCTTGCACATGTGGGTCCCTTTCCCTCCTCTTAGATCTCTTTGGGATATAGGCCCACTAGAAACTGCTGGGTCAAAGGCTATGCACAGTTTGACAACTTTTTGAGCATAGCTCCAAATTGCTCTCCAGAATGGTTGAATCCATTCACAGTTCCACCAACAATGTATTAGTGTCCCAGTCCTCCCACATCCCCTCCAACATTCATTGTTATCTTTTCCTGTTATTTTAGCCAATCTGACAGGTATGTAGTGGTACCTCAGAGTTGTCTTAATTTGCATTTCTCTGATCAATAGTGATTTGGAGCAACTTTTCATATGACTA
>JAJPUD010001098.1:265216-307120 GCA_023553655.1 Myrmecobius fasciatus
AATGACTAGATTGTCCAAATAACCAATCCTGTGCCACTGATCGACTGCTCTATTTCTTAGCCAGTACCAAACAGTTTTGAGGACTGCTGCTTTATAATATAGTTTTTGATCTGGTACAGCAAGGCCACCTTCATCTGCCTTTTTTTCATGAATCCCCTTCAAATCCTTGACCTTTTGTTCTTCCAAATGAACTTTGCTACTATTTTTTCTAGATCTGTAAAATAAGTTCTTGGGAGTTTGATTGCACTAAATAAGTAGATTAGTTTGGGTAGTATTGTCATTTTTATTATGTTCGCTCTGCCTACCCATGAGCACTTAATATTTTTCCAATTGATTAGGTCTGATTTTATCTGTGTGGAAAGTGTTTTGTAATTTAGTTCGTATAGTTTCTGACTTTTCCTTGGCAGATAGATTCCCAAATATTTTATTCTATCATCTGCTATTTGGAATGGAATTTCTTTTTGTATCTCTTGCTGCTGAACTTTGTTGGTAATATATAAAAATGCTGATGATTTATATGGATTAATTTTGAATCCTGCCACTTTGTTGAAGTTGTGAATTGTTTCTAGTAGTTTTTTAGTTGAGTCTCTAGGGTTCTCTAAGTATACCATCATGTCATCTGCAAAGAGTGATAATTTGGTTTCTTCATTACCTACTCTGATTCCTTTTATCTCTTTTTTTCTCTTATTGCTAAAGCTAACATTTCTAATACAATATTAAATAGCAGTGGTGACAGTGGGCAGCCTTGTTTCACTCCTGATCTTATTGGGAATGGTTTTAGTTTGTCTCCATTACATATGATGCTTGCTGATGGTTTTAAATAGATGCTACTGATCATTTTAAGGAAAAGCTCATTTATTCCTATACTCTCTAGTGTTTTTAATAGGAAAGGGTGTTGGATTTTATCAAAGGCTTTTTCTGCATCTATGGAGATAATCATATGGTTTTTGTTAGTTTGGTTATTAATATAATTAATTATGCTGATAGTTTTCCTAATATTGAACCAGCCCTGCATCCCTGGTATAAATACTACTTGGTCATAGAGTACTATCCTGGGGATGACTTTCTGTAATCTCATTGCTAATATCTTATTTAAAATTCTTGCATCAATATTCATTAGGGAAATTGGTCTATAGTTTTCTTTCTCTGTTTTCACCCTACCTGGTTAATCTATCAGCACCATATCGGACTCATAGAAGGATTCTGGCAGTATACCTTCTGTCCCTATTCTCTCAAATAGTTTGAGTAGTATTGGAATTAATTGTTCTTTGAATGTTTGGTAGAATTCACATGTAAATCCATCTGGCCCTGGAGATTTTTTCTTAGGGAGTTGATTAATAGCTTGTTCTATTTCTTTTTCTGATATGGGGCTATTCAAATAATTTATATCCTCTTCTGTTAACGTGGGCAATCTATATTTTTGTAGATATTCCTCCATTTCATTTAGATTATCAAACTTACTGGCATAAAGTTGGGCAAAGTAACTCCTAATTATTGCTCCAATTTCCTCTTCATTGGAGGAAAGTTCTCCCTTATCATTCTTGAGACTAACAATTTGATTTTCCTCTTTCCTTTTTCTTATCAAATTAACTAAAGGCTTATATATTTTGTTAGTTTTTTCATAGAACCAACTCTTAGTTTTATTTATTAACTCAATAGTTTTCTTATTTTCAATTTTATTAATTTCTCCTTACTTTTAGTATTTCTAATTTGGTATTTAATTGAGGGTTTTTAATTTGTTCTTTTTCTAGTTTTTTTTTTTTAATAATAAGTCCAATTCATTGATCTTTTCTTCCTCTATTTTATGCAAGTAAGCACCTAGAGATATAAAATTGCCCCTTATAACTGCTTTGGCCGTATCCCACAAATTTTGGTATGTTGTCTCCTTATTGTCATTTTCCTGGATGAAATTATTGATTGTTTCTGTGATTTGCTCTTTCACCCATTCATTCTTCAGGATTAGATTATTTAACTTCCAATTAAATTTGGTTTATTTTCTCCTGGCCTTATATTGCATGTGATTTTTATTGCATCATGATCTGAAAAGGATTCATGTACTATTTCTGCCTTTCTGCATTTGATTTTGAGGTTTTTATGCCCTAACACATGGTCAATTTTTTTATAGGTTCCATGGACTGCTGAGAAAAAAGTAAACTTTCTACTGTCTCCATTCAACTTTCTCAATAGATCCATCATACCTAACTTTTCTAACAATTGGTTTATCTCCTTAGTTTCTTTCTTGTTTATTTTGTAGTTTGATTTATCTAATTCTGAGAAAGCAAGGTTGAGGTCCCCCACTAATATTGGTTGGCTGTCTATTTCTTCTTGCAGCTCTCTTAATTTCTCCCCTGGGAATTTGTGTGCTATTGCACTTGATGTATATATATTTAGTATAGATATTGCTACATTATCTATGGTACCCTTTAATAAAATATAGTTTCCTTCCTTATCTCTTTTGATTAGATCTATCTTGGCTTTTACTTGATCTGAGATAAGGATTGCTACCCTTGCTTTTTTTGTTCACCTGAAGCATAATATTTTCTGCTCCAGCCGTTTACCTTCATCCTATATGTGTCACTATGTTTTAGATGTGTTTTTTGTAGACAACATATTGTGGGATTCTGGTTTTTAATCCAGTCTGCTATCCGCTTCCGCTTTATGGGAGAGTTCATCCCATTCACATTCACAGTTAGAATAACTAATTCTTTATTTCCTCCCATCTTATTTACCCAAGTTATGTTTTCCCCTTTCCTTTCCCCTTTCTCCCTTCCCCCCTCCTCAGTACTTTGCTTTTGATGACCCTCTCCCCCAAACAATACTCCACCCTTTAGATCCCTTCACCCTGTTTTTACTCCTTTCCCCTGATTCTTCTATTTTCCCTTCTGTTAGTTTGTCCCTTACTTTTCCTCCTTTCCCTCCCACTTCCCTCTAGCAACAGACAAGTTTCTATGTGAAATCAAATGTCTGATATACACTTTTAGAGCCCAACCTGATGAGAGTAAGATTTACAGAATGCTCATCTCCCTCCCCTCTTTCTCTCAATTATGTTACGTTTTCTTTGCCTCTTCAAGTGATCTTACCTTGTTTTTACCTCTTTTTTTTTTTAGATCTTATTTTACCATTTTTTCCCTCTTTTCCCCAGTATGACAACCTTTTCCCCTCTAGTTCTCTTTTTCATATTAACAAAGTAATATCTAGTTAATTATACCCCCAAACTTTAAGTATCCCCCTAGTAAAAATAAAGTTCTCAAGAGTCCTTTCCTTTTTACCTTTTTATGCATCTCTTGAGTTCTCTGTTTGGGTGTCGAATTTTTTGTTCAGATCCGGTCTTTTCATTAGAAATAGGTGAAATTCAGCTATATCATTGAATGACCATCTTTTTCCCTGGAGGATAATACTCATTCTAGGTGGATAGGTTATTCTTGGTTGTAATCCAAGTTCCTTTGCCCTTCGGAATATCTGGTTCTAGGCCCTTCGATCCTTCAGTGTGGAGGCTGACAGATCCTGTGTGATTCTAATTATTGATCTTTGGTATTTGAATTGTTTCTTTCTAGCTGCTAGCAGAATCTGTTCCTTGGTGCTATAGTCCTGAAATTTAGCCACGATATTCCTTGGGTTCTTAATTTTGGGGTCTCTTTCAGGAGGTGATCGGTGAATTCTTTCAATGGTGATTTTGCCCTTTGATTCTACAATCTCAGGGCAGTTTTCTTTCAGGATTTCCTGAAAAATAGTGTTTAGATTCTTTTTTTCATCATGGCTTTCAGGAAGTCCAATAATCCTTAGATTGTCTCTCTTAGACCTATTTTCCAAGTCAGTTGTTTTTCCTAGGAGATATTTCATATTTTCTTCTAATTTTTCATTGTTTTTGTTTTTGTTTGACTGATTCTTGAAGTCTTATTGAGTCATTCACTTGCATTTGTTCAATTCTTATTTTTAAAGTGTTGTTTTCTTTAGTTACCTTTTTAAGCTCCTTTTGTAACTGGCCAATTTGTTCATTGCACTCTTTTTCCACTTCACTAATTTTATTTTTCAATAAATTGGTGTCTTTTTCATATCTCTTTTGCAGGGCATCATATCCGTCTTGCAAGATATTGTATCCTTCTTGCACGGATTTCAGTTTATTTTCCCATTTATCCTACAGCTCTCTTTTGAGGTTCTTTATGCAGTCTTCCAGAAAGGCCTTTTGAAAAAGTGACCAGTGATGGTATTTAATACCTTCATCTGGTATTTTATCTAAAGTAACCTCAGCATCTGGGGTCAATGCTTCTTTGCCTTGATAAAAGCTGTCTATGGTGAGAGCTCTCTTTTGCTTCTTCATTTTTTTTTAGACAGTGTGGATATCTCTTTAAGGTAGGGAAAAAAAAAAAACAGGGGCTGAAAAGCTTTGCCCTGGGGCACTTAGACGAGTTGACTTAAGGTGCTGGGCCGGTGGGGGCTAGGACTAAGTCCGAATTACTCCTTAAACAAGGCAAGTCTGCCAGAACACCTGCCCCCAATCAGGGCAGAGTGTCCCGAGTGCCTCAGATCAACTCCAGGTGTTTGGAATTTGGAGTTTGGAGTTTGGAATTTCTGCCAGGATGAGCTGAGCTGAGTCCCACCCTCACATCTGGCTTACACAGGAGTTGTCTATTTATCTCTCTGTCTGAGGCAGACTAACCTGATATGAAGTTATCCAGAGAGCTGTATCCAAATATTTCTGAGTTCGTTGACTTGAAGATCAGATGCTTATTTTATTGTTGATTTGAAAGAAGATCGGAGGAGAGGCAGAAAGTCACCTTTTCACTTTTCCATCTTGGCTCCGCTCCCCCTAGGAAAACTATTAATATAATAAACTATGTCAATAACCAAACTAACAGAAATCATATGAGTATCTGAATAGATGCAGAAAAAACACTTGACAAAATCCAGTACCCATTCCTATTGAAAACACTAGAGAATGTAGAAATAAATGGAGTTTTCCCTAAAATGATCAGTAGCATCTATTTAAAAACTTTAGAAACTATCATATATAATTGAGATGAGCTAAAATCATTCCCAATATGATCAAGGGTGAAACAAGGTTGCCCTCTATCACCATTACTATTCAATATTGCATTTGAATTGTTAGCTTTAGCAAAAAAGAGAAGAAAAAGACATTAAATGAATTATAGTAAGTAATGAGGAAACAAAATTGCCATTCTTTGCTGATGATATGATGATATACTTAGAGAATCCTAGAGAATTAAATAAAAAATTACTAGAAACAATTTATAACTTCAGCAAAGTTGCAGGTTACAAAATAAATCCACATAAAGCATCAGCATTTCTATGTTACCAATAAAGTTCGGTAACAAGAGATACAAAGAGAAATTCCATTTAAAATAACTTTAGATAATATAAAATATTTGGGAATCTATCTGCCAAGACAAAATCAGGAATTATATGTACACAATTATAAAACATTTTCCATACAAATAAAGTCAAATTTAATAAAGTGGAAAAATAACAAGAGCTCATGGGTAGGCTGAACTAATATAATAACAATTCCAATCCTACCTAAATTAATCTACTTATTCAGTGTCATACCATTCAAACAGAGTTGGGAAAAAATATTTTACAGAGCTAGATGGAAGAACAAAAGTTTAAGAATTTCAAGAGAATTAATGAAAAAAATGCAAATGAAAGCAGCCTAGCTGTACTATACCTAAAACTTTTCAGCAGTGAGGTGATACAAGTAACTTAAAATGGACTTGTGATTGAGAGAACCATATGAACCAGAAAGAGGACTATGGAGACTGAGTATGGATCACAACATAGTATTTTCACTTTTTTTTGTTTGCACTATCCTTCTTGCACTGATTTCAGTTTATTTTCCCATTTATCCTCTAGCTCTCTTTTGAGGTTCTTTATGCAATCTTCCAGATAGGTCTTTTGAAAAAGTGACCAGTGATGGTCTGTAATACCTTTTTCTGGTATTTTATCTAAAGTAACCTCAGTATCTGGGGTCAACGCTTCTTTGCCTTGATAAAAGCTGTCTATGGTGAGAGCTCTCTTTTGCTTCTTCATTTTTTTAGACAGCGTGGATATCTCTTTAAGGTAGGGAAAAAAAACGTCGGCTGAAAAGCTTTGCCCTGGGGCACTTTGTCCAGTTAACTTAAGGTGCTGGGCCGGTGGGGGCTAGGACTAAATCCGAATTACTCCTTAAACAAGGCAAGTCTGCCAGAACACCTGCCCCCAATCAGGGCAGAGTGTCCCGAGTGCCTCAGATAAACTCCAGGTGTTTGGAATTTAGTGTTTGGAGTTTGGAATTTCTGCCACAATGAGCTGAGCTGAGTCCCACCCTCACTTCCGGCCTACACAGGAGTTGTCTATTTATCTCTCTGTCCGAGTCAGACTAACCTGATATGAAGTTCTCCAGAGAGCAGTGTCCAAATATTTCTGAGTTTGTTGACTTGAAGATCAGTTCAGAGGCTTATTTTATTGTTGATTTGAGAGAAGATCGGAGGAGAGGCAGAAAGTCACCTTTTCACTCCACCACCTTGGCTCCGCCCCCAATTCCTCTTTTATTTCAAAGCCCTTCTTTGCTCAGTCATTTCTATAAAAACGTATTTTGGGAGTACTTTGCATATGCATTTGTACACGTGTACACGAACATGCATGTATATGTATATGCACATGCACATATTCATGTCTCTGTACATATGTGCATATAAGCATATATGATACATGTTCACATGTATGCACATATAATGTATGTACAATGAAGCGTTTATACAAGAATACGTGTTTGTATCTATATGTGTATAAGTGTATTTATGTTTTTTTAAAAATTTCCTTTTCCTTTAAATAGCAGAATAGAAAAAAGAAAAACAGAAAAGGAAAACAAAACAGAACAGAACATTGTCATGTGCCCAGTGTACCCTTTTCTGGACAGTTTTAATTTTAGAATCAGATCATAATCACCTCTGCCTCAATCTTTCTTTTGAGCTATCCAATTGCTAATGTCTATCTTAAACATATGATATACATTTTCATGTAAAAAACATAAAAAATTTGTCCATGTTAAGTTCCTTGAAACTGATCTTTGTTATTAGCTCTTATATGTTAATTTCTATTGTTTGGGTTTGATTGAAACTCGTAAAAAATCTGTAAGTTCATTGAATGTCCATTTCTTTTCACTCAATATTATGGATAATTTTACTGATATGATACTTTTAGTCACAGGCCTAGTTTTTTATTTGCCAGTATATATGATTCTAATACCTGTGGTCTTTTATTGAGGCAGCTGAGAAGTCCTATACAATTCAAATTATAGCTCCAGCATATTTGAATTTTTTCTTGTGTCTTGCAAAATTTTCTCATTGAAATACAAGTTTTAAATTTAACAATAATATTCTTATGCATTTCCACAAAGGATTTCTTTGAGGTGGGGATCAGTGGATTTTTTTTTTCTATTTCTATTTTTCCCTCTTGTCTTATCACTCCAGCACAATTGTCTTAAATTATTTCTTGCACTATCATGTCAAGGTTATATTTCTAGTCACAGGTGTTCGTTAAATTATTTTTATATTTTCTCTTCTTTATCTGTCCTCTAAATCAGTTGGCTTATTTTCACATTCTGTGCTATTTTTTCATTCTTTATATTCTGTTATGTTATTGCTTGATCTCATATCTTTACAGGTTTCCCCCTACCCAATTCTAATTTTCAGAGTTCTGAAATAAAAATTGAGGGTACAGGAACACTGCCCTTTTGCTGGTTCCTTTGTCAAGCTATTAGAAGACCAATATGAAAACTCTATTTCCTATCATCATTTTTTGTTTTTTAACAGTTACTCTACTTGGTTAGTTATCACATATTTACTAAGCACTTAGTTATGTTAGCAAAGAGATTATAGGAAGTTATCCCCATGATAATACGTCATGACCAAAGAGAATTTAGACCAGGAATTCAGGGCAGATTCAATATTAGGAAAATTATTAGCATAATTGACTGTCAATAACCAAACTAACAAAAATCATATGATTACCTCAATGGAGGCAGAAAAGGCATTGGACAAAAATCTAACACCTATTTCTAATGATAACATTAGAAAATATATAGAAATAAATGGAGTTTTCCTTAAAATGACCAGTAGCATCTATTTAAAGCCATCAGCAAAAATCATATCTAATAGGGATAAACTAGAATCTTCCCAATAAGTTCAGAGGTGAAACAAGGTAGCCCACTATCACCATTACTATTCAATAATGTATTAGGAATATTAACTTTGGGGAGGGGGCTACCTGATAAGACAGACCCAAGAACTATATAAACACAAGTAGAAAACACTTCTCACTCAAAAGGTCAAGAACATCAAAGGAATTAATGACCTAGCAGTGCCAAATTTAAAACTATGTTATAAAGCAGCAGTCATCAAAACCATTTGGTGCTGGCTAAGAAATAAAGGGTGGGGGGGGCAGCTAGGTGGTGCAGTGGTTAGAGCACCAGCCCTGAAGTCAGGAGGACCTGAGTTCAAATCTGGTCTCAGACACTTAACATTCCCTAGCTGTGTGACCCTGGGCAAGTCACTTAACCCCAATTGCCTCAGAAAAAAAAAAAAAAAAAAAAAAAAAAAAAGAAAAAAGAAAAGAAAAGAAATAAAGGGTGGGATCAGTGGAATAGATTAGATACACATGGCACAATGATAAAACACTATAGCAATCTAGTATTTGATAAATCCTCAGACTCAAGCTTCTGGAATAAAAATTCACTATTTGGTAAAATTTCTTGGGAAAATGCAAAATAATATGTCAGAAACTCGGCATAGACCTTTATCTCACACTCCATATAAAAATAAGGTCAAAATGGATACATGACTTGGGCATAAAGACTGATACTATAAATAAATTAGGACAACAATTTGATAAATGATCAAAGAATATGAACAGACAATTTCAAATGATAAAATTAATGCCATTCATAGTAATATGAAAAAATGCTCTAAATCACTATTGACTAGAGAAATGCGAATTAAAACAATTCTGAGGTACCACCTCATACCTTTCAGATTGGCTAAGATAACAGGAAAAGATAATAATAAATTAGTTGGAGGGAATGTGGGAAAATTGGGACATAATTCATTGTTGGTAGAGTTGTGAAATGATCCAACCATTCTAAAGAACTATTTGAAACTATGCCCAAAGTGCTATAAAACTGTGCAAACTCTTTAACCCAACAATACCATTACTGGGTCTGTCTCCCAAGGAAATCATAAAGGAAAGAAAAGGACCCACATGTGCAAAAATGTTTGTTGCAGCTCTTTTTTGTGATAGCAAAGAATTGGGAAAGGAGTGGATGCTCAGAATGATTGAACAAACTGTGGTACATGAAGGTAGGAATATTATTGTTCTATAAAAAATGATGAACAGGCTGATTATAGAAAGGCCTGGAAAGATTTACATGAACTGATGCTGAGTGAAACAAGCAAAACTATCAATAACAACAAGAATGTGTGATGATAACTATGAAAGGTGTCTTTCTTCTAAGGGGTTCATAATCCAAAACAATCCCAATAGTTGTTGGACAGAAAATGCCATCTGAATCCAGAAAAAGATCTAAGGAGACTGAATGTAAATATGCACATGCAATGTTCATTTTTTTCCCCCTGTTTTTTTATCTCTCCCATGTTTTTTCCCCTTTTGCTCTGATTTTTCTCTCTCAACATGATTCATAAAGCAATGTGTATTAAAAATAAACTTCCTACAAAAAGAGAAATGTTAGCTTTAGCAACAAGAGAAGAAAAAGAAATTAAAGTAATATAGGTATTGAGGAAACCCAATTATCACTCTTTGCAGATATTATGATATGCTTAACAGAATCCTAAAGAATGAACTGAAAAACCACTAGAAACAATCTACAACTTTAGCAAAGTTGTAAAATACAAAATAAATCTACAAAAATTATCAGCATTTTTATGTTACCAACAAAGTCCAGCATCAAGGGATACAAAGATGAATTCTATTTAAAATAACTGTAGAAAACAAAATATTTGGGAGTCTACCTGCTAGGAAAAAGTCAGGAATTAAATGAACACAATTATAAAACACTTTCCACAAAAATAAAGTCATATCTAAACAATTGGAAGAATATTGAATGTTCATAGGTTGACATAGTTAATATAAAAAAAATGACAATTCTACTTAAATTAATCTACTTATTCAGTGCCATACCAAATTCCAAAGAAGTTATTTTACAGAGCTAGAAAAAGTAATATCAAAGTTCATCTGAAAGAAAAAAAAGGTCAAGAATTTCAAGGGAATTAATGAAAAAAATGCCAATGAAAGTAGCCTAGCTATACCAGACCTAAAACTATATTGTATAACAGTGGTCATTAAAACCATTTGGTACTGGTTAAGAAATAGAATAGTTGATAAGCAGACTAAATTAGGTTTACAAGACATAATAGCCAATGACTATAGTAATCTAATGCTTGATAAAGCCAAAGAATCCCAGCTTCTAGGATAAGAAGTCACTATTCAACAAAAAATGCTGGGGAAATTGGAAATTAGCATGGCAGAAACTAGGCATTGATCTACACCTAATACCCTCTCCCAAGATAAGGTTGAAATGGGTTCATGATTTAGACATAAAGAATGATACTATAATTAAATTAGAAAAACAAAGGATAGTCAATGTCTCAGATTTGTGGAGAAGGATGAAATTTATGTCCAAAGAACTATATAGTACATTAATGGAATGCAAAATGGATAATTTTGATTATATTAAATTAAAAATTTTTGTACAAACAAAACCAATGCAGACAAGGTTAGAAGGAAAGCAACTGGGAAAAAAAAATATATATCCAAGAGTTCTGATAAAGGCTTCATTTCTAAAATATATAGAGAATTAACTCAAATTTATAAGAAATTCTAGTTATTCTCCAATTGATAAATGGTCAAATGATATGAACAGTCAATTTTCAAATGAAGAAATTAAAATCATTTATAGTTGTAGAGGTCCAGCCTCTACAAGGGTTCTCAGGGAAACTGAGGCAGGAGAAATAAGGTCAGCATCAAAGGAAGACAGGAGTCAGAGGCACAGCTTGACTGAGGAACTCATGGGAGAGATGCTAAAGCTGCTGCTTCTGCTGCTTCTACTGCTCTCTCTTGCTCTCTCTTTTCTTCGGGTTCCCTCAGGCTTTATTTTGTATATTAAACAATGGTTACGCACTTTTCTAATTACATATACATTTCCTTACGTCAACATAGTCAGATTTACAGTTTACATTTATCCAGACAATTAACTCAGTGACATATTTCTATCTGGCACCTAGTTTGAAGATTCCTTTTAACTTATAGATTACTATATTTGACATTTGACATTTGAATAGATGCTAACTATTAACTACATTACTTCATGGTTAAATACTGACTATTACCTACATAACTAAATTACTTAAATGCTAACTATTGATTATCTTACTTCATGGTTAAATGCTAACTATGAGTTATCTTGCTTCATGGCTAATAATAAAAGGTGAATGTCAGTGACTTTTGTTAGTTTACTTATGTATATTTTGTTAGTCCTATGGATAGTTTAATCTCGTTATATTCTTAGGATTGTATTCTTCTAAAGGGGAACTCATAGGGTCAGAATCCAGGTTAATGAGTGCCAACATTTCATACTTTTGAAATGCATCTGTCATTTGCCTCAGAATAAAATTAATATTATTAGGGTAGAAAACTTCTAGTATTAAAAAAAAAACAATGATATTAATTATAGAAGGAAATTTTGTTTTCTGAATGGGCGCTGTGCACATCCGATCTCAATGCTCTGACTTTGCTAATAGCTTAGAGATTGCAGTTCCCATCGTATAGTCATATGAAAAATGCTCTAAATCACTATTGATCAGAGAAATGCAAATTAAGACAACTCTGAGAAACCATTACATACCTTTCAGATTGACTAAGATGATAGGAAAAAATAATGATGAATGTTGCAGGCGATGTGGGCAAATTGGGACACTAATACATTGTTTATAGAGTTGTAAACTGATCCAACCATTCTAGAGAGCTATGAACTGTGCATACTTTTTTTTTCCAGCATTATCTCTACTGGGAAGTATTCCAAAGAGTTCGTAAAAAAGGGAAAAGGATCCACATATGCAAAATTATTTGTATTAGCTCAAGAAACTGGAAATTGAATTTTATCAGTTGAAGAATGGGCTGAATTTAAGTTATAGTATATGAATGATATGGAATATTATTGTTCTATAAGAAATAATTAGCAGGATGATTTCAGAGAGGACTGGAGAAACTTATATGAAGTGCTTTTAAGTTAAGGGAGCAGAAACAGATCATTGTAACCTGCAACAGCAAGATTATTGGATAATCAATTCTGATGGACATGGCTCTTTTCAACAGTGAGGTGATTCAGGCCAATTTCAGTGATGTTGTGATGAAGAGCTATCTGCACCCAGAGAGAGGACTGTGAGGACTGAGTATAGATCACAACATAGTGTTTTCACTTTTTTTGTTGGTTTTTGCTTACATTTTGTTTTCTTTCTCAATTTTTTTTTCCTTTTTGATCTGATTTTTCTTGTGCAGCATAATAATTGTGGAAATATGTATAGAAGAAATGCACATGTTTAACATATATTGGATTACTTGCCATTTATGGAAAGGGGTGAGGGGAAAAGAGGAAAAAATTTGGAAGATAAAATTTTTCAAAAGTGAATGGTGAAAATTATCTATGCATATGTTTTGAAAATAAAAATATTTAATAAAAATAAGAGGGAAGGGAATAGGTTAAGGGGGGGTATAGGAACATATGTAGATTTATTGCAGTAAGACTAATTCTTAGATTAATGGCAATGGGATAAAGAGGGATGCAAATGGTGAAGGAAGAAGATAATGGAGGAATCTATGGGTGGGGGAGGTTAAGTAATAGCAAAGCAAATTATGGAGTAGGATTAAAGTAGAAGACATAGCAGGGATAGGAAATAAGAGATATATACAAACACTATAACAAGGATCAGGAGTGGAATTGATTAGAAAAAATAGTAAGACTAGTAATCATTGATCTCAGAAAAGTCAAACTTGAAGATTCAATCAAAAGAGAAATCTACATTATATATGTCATATTATTTCTGAAATTAACTGCTATTTTCCTGATCAGCAGCCTTGGTCCTTCAGTCTGTTTTTGCTGTAAAATAAGATGATTTACTCAGAGTGACTTTTGAGTTTCCTATCAAATTAAAATTTTTTATTCCATGAGCCTTATGGTCAGGAGAAAGCTGACAATTTGAGAATTCAGGGATCAGAAATGCAGGGGAAAAATTATATATGTCTAATAAAAATGGATTATTACTTATTCCAACTGATGTTGAAAGCTTGCCCAGGGTGCCTTATTCCTTTCAATTTTCGAATTCCTACTTTGGGTCCCATTCTGTCCTAAGTGATGAGTGTGTCACATAGCCCTCTGTAGCTATCCTGTCCCAGACCTACTTCACATTCAATTTTATCTTGTTATTTATTCTGTCATCATGCTTATACCTTTTTTTTCCTTTCCCTCTCTCACTGACTTTTCAGATTTCATCCTCTATCTAGTACCATAACCAAAATCAATACTGTCATCACTACTGGAAATTGTGCAGAAAAGATCAGCTATTCTGTGGTATTAGTCATGATCTTGTGGTTTCCAAAGGAAAACACTTCTCTTTGATACTTTTCCCAATGTTCATCAATAAAAATTTACTAAATGCCTGCTATATTACAAGCACTATGCTAAGCACTGGGGAAACAATAAAAGGCAAAAGATAGTTCCTGCCCTTAAGAAGCTCACAATCTAAAATGGAGAAAAGACAAAAAGGGTGGGTGGAAGAGTATCTGGCTCAGAAGCATGATGAAGTCCAGAGAAGTGCATCTGGGTGGGAAATGAAGAGATAGTCATTTTTTCTGAGTTCCTTAAAGGGTAGATCTGAGAGGAGCTTTCTGACGTCTACCCTTCACCCAGAAGGAGGGGAAAGGGATACCATAGGGTCATGGGACATAACACTATGTATTATCTTTCCTGTTAGGATATAAGCTCCTTGAAGGAAAGGACTCTTGGTTTTTACTTTATGTCCATAGCATTTAGCAAAAAAAAAAAAAAAAATTATCACATAATAAAGGCTTAAATGATTGTTCATTTATACACTCACTCACACACTCATTCATTCATTCATGATCTCCTCAGTGGCCATATTCCAACCACCAATGGAGTACACTAATTAGCTATGCATTTTTATTCCATGTGATTCTTGTCTGTAACCCCTGAAAGATCTTTCTCAGTGTTCTGGAGGGCTTCACTAGAGCTTTTAACATTCCACATTTCCCAATCCAGAGCAGGCTGTTTGTTCATCTGCTTTTCTGACGGCTCCACCTTCCTTTCCATTCATAAATAACCTTGTTGATGCTTTTTTAAAAAAAAATCACACTTCATTCAAATCATCACTGACCATATGCTTTCTCCTATTTATATCTACCATGTATCTTTCCAATGCCCTCTGAGTCACCTGAATTTTGATTCTTCTGAAACATTGCTCTATATAGAATACCTTAATCAGGAGAATATTCGTTAAAGAGTTGCAAGGTATACCATATAAAATACATGTCAATTTCCTCCTTTCGTTCATCTCTATATTGCAGATATACTGAGGTTCAATAAAAGCAACAAACAAATTGCCATCTACTTATGGTATCTGGTAAAGCCTACTATCTATATGAAATGCTTCTTATAACTGGACTTTATATAGGATATTTTTTATTTTTACGACATCATAAGTGAACATCTTTGTTGACAATATTTTCACTCAGGATTATTGAACAAAATTATATCTCTTTATTCACTTATCATGAACTATTGTATTATTCAGTTTGAGAGGTATTTGTTTGGAGGTGAGCAAGAAAGTTATAGAGGCAGCTCCTGATGACTCAGGAGCATTTAACCTCTATTTGCCTTAATCTACTGCAGAAGGAAATTGCAAACTACTTCTGTATCTTTGCCAAGAAAACCCCACGCATTGTCTCAAAGATTTTGACATGATTAAAACAACTGAAGAACAAGACAAAATTATATTTTGCTCCACTAAATAAATTGCTGGATAAAAGGAGTGGAGGAGGAGAAATAATCAACAAATAATAAACAAAATGTAAGATAATCTTTCTTTATCTTTTCAGCTAAGGGTATTACTATGAACATCTGCTCTACTATAATCTTCTATAAAAGACTGCCTATATAATTTTCATGTTTTCTTAAAATGTACAATTCTTATAAAAAGGTATATAAATGATAAAGCAAAAATACAAGTTGAGTTTCTAGTTTTCTTATTAGTGAGTCTTTTTAAGAAAAAAAAAACAATGCTATATATAATCACTTTAATTTTTCTAGAATACTTCATAAAATATGGAAACTATATCCCCAAATGTCTTAAACATTTCAATTATCACCTATATCATCAAATTATTCTATATTCTAAGTGTAACATGAAGTAACTTCTTAATTTCATATTTTTAAAGTGTTATTTTCACTTTTTCACATAGTATATTAGATATTGAAATGATAAAGCCTAATTATGGCAGTTCCTTTATCCTATATTGGTAAAGAAATATCCACAATGATAAATTGCTATAGAGATTCTGGAAGGCCACTTGCCTTTACTTCTATTTGTTACCTTTTTAATTTCAATGCCAAGTTTCCTGGAGTGTGTTTTTTTCACTTCAACATTTTTCATTGTTTAGTAAGACTCTACCTTGAAATCTTTAACTCTACCTTTAACTTTAACTGCTTACATCATTTAAACTTTTACAATTTAGATGTGTTTTATCTATGGATACCATATCAGTTATCAGCAAGAAGTCAAAGTGTTTGATGATTGCAGTGTTTTCTGAGCCATTTGATTTCTTTGTTATGGCAATATTTGTCATTAATTAACTTCCCTAGGAAGTTGGAAAAATTAGGGTAAATGTATTTTATACCTTTTACAAAGTTCAGAACTTGTCTAAATAAGTTGAATTTGAGCTGCTTTGTATTATGTATAACATTGTATTTTTTTGCCACAAAGACTCTTGTTTGATCTCTCATCATAGTATGTAGGTGATTTTCAAGGACAGAAAAAAGCAAAACCAGTGGAAAATGCCCTATCAGAAGAAACATTTGCTATAGACCTATAAGCTACTTATGTGGAATAATAATATAGACTTAAGGCTATAGCTATGTGAAAAAACTGGTTCATAAGATGACTTGTAAAGCAGGGGAAAAAATGGAGGTATATCTGGAACAAATATTTGGAATAAGAAAAAATAGCTATAAGAAAAAGCATCTTAAACCACATAGCTATTAGTAGCCTTTAAGGAGTAGCCAGAGGTCAGTTGAGCTGTTTAGGTGGCAGAATTCTCCAGCAGATTTACTGTGACTCTTTTTATGAATGGGGATACTAATATCATGAATAGAAAAGGTTTTGTGGATATTTGCTAAGTCCTTCAGACCCAAGACTAAGTCCAATCTCTCAGATTTAGCCATTCCTTAAAGGAGTTGTAGCATTGTTTTTCTTGTTTTTGCTATATTTCTACTTTGATTTTCTTTTCTTCCTTTGATGCTGTCTATAGCAGACTTCTTAATCTTTGAAAGTTGAACAATAACAATCCTAAAATCATTTAACTGGTTAATGACCCTCGGAAGACTTTAATGACCTTATGAATAAGAGGTAGAGTGTGATAGGAACAGTATTCTAGTCCTTGTACTTATGCAAATTAGTCTACTATTTACTTAAAAGGTATTCATACTATCCTTGAGACTTGGTTGGTTAAGGAGTCTAAAGATTAAAGATATTGACAACCCTTCTTTATTTCCTGATTATAAAGTTCCAAAAGTTCTCTGATGAATAGATCATGGAAATCAATGGCGTCATCAGACAAAGGAGTTATGCTCAGCTTAATCAATTTGAAGTGTCCTTAGTATCTATCCTTGCTGAATAGTCTACTGCAATGGCTAAGTAAATCTTTTGTTAACTATTTGATGATCTACAAGTGTTTTCTTTAATTCCAATGTCACATTTAAACTACCTGGCCCTACCCCAGAATGAGTGTGTATATATATATATATATAATATATATATGTAAATGTGTGTATATATATGTATACATTACATATACATATAGAATATAATATGATATATTGATATGTAAAATATAGAAATATAATAAGATAATATATAATAAAATATTATATATATATATATATGTTTTGCAGATCAATGAAGGATATAGACCCAAAATTTAGCAAAAGGATGAGAACAGTCTTGATTAAATTCTGGGAACTGAATAATACTATCAATGACTCCACTCTCTGACTATAAATAGAAAAATAATACATAAAAACACCCAAATAATCATTATGATCCCAATATTTTCCTATGTTCAAAACCATAGACAAATACCATTAGGAAGATTGTTTTAAAGAAAATATTGACAAAAATCCTGAAGAAACAGAAGAACAAGAATGAGTTTTTACTAGCTTTTTCTTAGGTAGTCCCCTATGTCAATGACATAATTGAACCTATCAGTGCATCAAAGAAAAGTCTTTTTATTTTTATAATTTCTTCAGATTTCACACTGATTTTGGTCTTTGTTTTAGCTTGTCAATGATCTGATTACATCTAGACATCTCTGCCTAGATGTAATCACTTCCAAAATGGTAATGGTAATCACTTCCAAAATGTCTTTTCTTATTTGTTACTATATAGTACATTTTATTGATTTTATTGATTTTGATTCAGTGATTTCTGTGTGTATTCTTTTTTGGGAGTGGTATTAATACATTATGTACTTGAACTCTGAAAGTCATAAAAATTAGTTATTCCAGTTTTTTTTTCCTATAAAAGACCCATTCTCCCCAAAAGCATTAGGTTCAAAAAAATTTTAATTAGAACATAGTGGCAAAATGATATTCCCTAATTTTTAAATATAAAATGAAGTCAAGGACTCAAAAAGTCATTTGCTATGTATGTTTTCCTGAAGAAAGTATTTAGGATACAAAATCACAAAACTTATGAGTGACATGCCATCCTTTCTGTCAATAATATTTATTCAACATATATTGTGATGCAGGCACTGGGCTTTGTGCTATGGCTACAAGCTGAGGATCTCACCTCACTGACTCACAACCATTTTGAGAATGATACAGAAAGATTCTGGTATGTTATAGGAACTCTCAGGATCCAAAACAAAATTTATTCAGACACTTTAAATTTTCAGTGTTGAGCACTGTGCAATATATACTTATTGAATTAAATTGATGCTACAGGCCTGACATTCTGTCAAAGAAAATCAAATTTGTCTGGTTTGATTGATTCATAAAGTTTTATTGGTTATCCAGAATCTCACCTACCACCTTCCAGGTCCTTATAGATTTATTTGGCACTGATTTTTGAAAAGTATATATATAACTCAAGTTATTAGAGCTACAATTTTTGGTTCATGTAGATTTTGCTTTCCTTTAATTTTTTTTTTTGAAAAAAACCATTATCAAGAACATTTTATGCCAATATTTCAATTGGCATAAAAGAGATCATCTCACTTTTTTTTTCTTTTCACAAGCACATAAATGGATTTCCATTGTACCGAAGCTTGACCGTGTTAACATTTTATTATAAATGAACAAGCTCATGGGATTTTTTTAAACTACTTACTAACATATAACTTAGTTCGAAACTATCTTCCTCAATGGCTCACTGCTGACACATCTATTACTCATTTACTGTCTTGGATTTATTTCTGGGCTTCTGTTATTGCAATAACTCCAAATGTGTTTAATTTAATCATAAAACTAGAAATAAAAACAGGAAAGATGATCCTATTCAGTGCAGGAAGCTTTCCCCCCCATCTGCTTGTATATTTTCAAACAATAAAAATAATCTCATATGTTTTTCAAATCCCTGATAGTTACCATGTAATACCAAATGAAATAAGCAGAAAATAAAATGATTCCCACATATAAATGCCATCTTCAAATGATCCTTTGTTCTTCCATACAACTACTGATTAATGATACTATTTATTCTGAGCATCTGGTTCAGTACTTTGATATGATAAAAGCATAATTTGACCTCACACCTAAAACAGTTTTCCATTATAGTAATGGGAATACAATCGGTGCCTGATTCTTCTGCCTCACAAGTCATGATTTCAAAAACAAAGGGATCACTATGTAGTCACATAATAACCTTGACAACCCAAGTAACTAGAAGTTATGGTACTGTCATTTCAAGTAAAATTTGTTTTCCCCACATGCCTGTTAAAATTTTGCCACTTTGCTAAAACAAACATCTTTTATATTTGTATGGTATAGACAATTATATTCATTTATTTCATCATTCACTCAATGATAAATGAACAAGTATCATATTAATATATTAAACATTGGAGAAAATGTAAAAATAAGTTAAATGACAGAGTGTTTTTCAGGTTTTGAGGACAGAATCTATTTTTCCACTTCCCTAGACACCTCTGAGAAATGAGTAACAGAATACTGAATAAGAGGAGGTATACTGGATAAGATTATATTCTTTAACTTTTTAAAGCCATTTGTACATTAACAAATATTTTGAATATAATAAATTCATTTTTAAAAGTTTCTGAAAGTTCCACTTAGTAGAGAAACATAGGCTAATGTTGCTAAAACTGCTAAACCTGAAAAACAAAACAAAACAAAACAAAATTACTGAATTCTTTTTTTGAGAAGTGAATGTAGAGAAATGTCCTGACCTATAATAGGTAAAAACTTCTGTCCATAAGCTCCAATGTGATCAGCTCTCACCTGTTGGTTTTACTGACTGGGCATGAATAAGCAATACTTCTCTGAGTTCACTTGAAGAGATGATTAATATTAAAATATGTGTTTTTACATGCACACACACACAGACACTCACAAACAGCACATTCCAAAAGCTTTGCTAAAAATATTAAGGGAAAAAGTAAAATAAAGAATGTCCAAAAGCATGAGCTTGTTAATTGGAATAGTGTTGCTCTTCAGGTTTTGACTTTTGCCCTAGTTGACCATTTTGACTTAGCCCTAGTTATCAATTACCTTTTCTATGATCAGAAACCTAACTTCACTCAAAAGCTCTCATTATTTTTGTGAATCCTGTCTTCTTCTTCCCCTTTTATTTCTAATTAGCATTTGCAATTGTCTTACCATCAATTGTGGCATATTTTTGATTTTTTGTTCTTTTTTTTATTGCAGCAACAGCATGGTGTAGTGGATTCAATACAAGCTTCAGAGTGGGAACATTAGCTTACAAATATAGATCCTTACTAAGTAATAATTAGTTATACAAGGCTAGACAAGTCATTAAACTTCTTTAAGACTCAGTTTCTGCATCTGTGAAATGGAGGTAATAAATGTACTTTTTTCAGAGGGCTGTTCTGAGGCTCAAATACATGGAGAATGTTTTGCAAACTAAGCTAAGTGTAGAAATGTGAGCTACTTTTATTTAGGAATATATGCACCAAAACCTTGACAATAAGTAAAAGATTATATTTATGTACAGAAAATAAACTTCCAAAAGTCTATTTCAATAATACTATAGGTTTAAAACAAGCATTTCAGTTTTTTTTTTTTCTTTTTGACTTTACTGAGAAAGGCAAATGTATTGCAAACATATAAAGGAAGTACAATTTCTAATTTAAAGAGGATAATAAGATCATTAACCTGAGTTAGGGACATTAGGCCTTGAGATGGAATTTTTAGATATATTTAATTATTTAAATAGTGGAAAAGGAAGGAAATGCATGATTAGGGTCAAAATCCTAAAAGCCTTCATGAAAATCTGGGAAAATGAACAAAGCAGAGGTTACAGATGTACCTATATATGTTTTAGTTTCCTTAATTTGCCCTTCCTTCTGAAGGAACCTTTGCACACTTACATGGCACATTTATAGAAACAAAACTAATCATTCTACATTTAGAGGAAAAAAAGGAGTCTAAACATTTCATAATTCTTTCCATGCATCCTCTATGAAATTCTTCTGAAAATATTTTAAAAGATGATAATAAAATATTTAAATCATCAACATAAAATATGATTTTTTCTAAAGAACTATTAGATTGGAGATACTCTGGGAAGTGGCTCATTTAATTCTTTATTGTCTCATTATAATGAGAATTCTATTATCTCTACAAATGTGTATTTTATTATTAAATTTAATTTAATGCTTACACTCCAAATGAAATCTAAAGCCTCTAGAAGTCTCAGTGAATCAAAACTATACTTGTTGAACAATATTTACATAGACTCACTTTGTGTCTGGAATATTGCAAATCAGTGTTTCTGTAGGTAGGTTAACACTGTCTTTAGGTATGAAATTTTAAAATGAGATTGGAAGAATTCCAAAGGATTATAGACATCTCAAAAATAATTTGGCAGAAAGTAATTTTTGAGTAGATTTAAGGGAATAACTGCAGATTGACAGGACTGTGTTGTTTCAGAATGTCCAGTTACAACTGACTTCTTATTTGAATATCCAACATTAACAAAAGACTATGCTTTCAAGCTGCCTTAGTTTTTTCTCATAAAAAAGAGATGTTTTTATCAAATATAAATAATCTTAACAAAGTGTATGCTTATTACTGAGCCATGGAAAGTAGACCAGTAACTAGTAACCCATAAAGTCATTTTCTTATCTCTATAAAATATTTATAATAATAATAACCCAAGACATACATAACCAAAATATGAAAAACAGGAAAGACTTTATAAATATTGTTCTATAGCATACCATTTCTTTAACAATTCCTAAAATAACTTAAAGGTATAAAGACTGTAAGACCCCATTTTAAAAATTATTTAAAGCAATTTAAACACATGCATGCACACATACATACAAACATATGATCTGACAGAGCAAAGAATCATATTAACATTTCTCATGAATATTTGAAGGTCATAAAAAATCTTTAACAATACTCTGATTATTAATAATTAGACAAAGCCTAAGGTAAAAAGATATATTCTTTTCTTAGGAATTTCTGCTTTGATCAAAGAAAATGTGTAGTTGAAAATGCAAATAGCATCAAGATATTACATAGATGGTAAAGTCTTCCATGTGCTTCTGTTTACCAATATTATTTTGATAACTATTTCAATAATATGATAGATTCCTTAATTGATATTTATAATTATTCAAAAGAATTTGACTTAACAATGATATCTATACAAGATAAATGACACGGATAAAGAATGCCTAATATCCAAAGTATAATATACTATTTTATTAAATGCCCATTAAACTGGTCCATCAATCCATCTAATTTGGACAGAAACTGCAGATGGACAATAAGATGAATCCTGAATTGCACAATAAGAGGATGAGAAGGATTAAGTTTTGGGAAATGTGCAGTTTTAAATGACTTCTTTCTGAAACAATCTTTTTAAAAAAAAAACTTTTGTATTACCTTTTATTTTTTTTAAAATAATAAACATTTATTATATTTCCTTTTAATTTTTGCTCCTACTAAAAGTAGAAAAAGAAAGGAAATAATGAAAGATGGAAGGAAAGAAAGAAGGAAGGAAGAAAAGAAAGAGGGAGGGAGGAAAGAAAAAAAGAAAGTTTCTGGTAACAAATATGCAGTCAAGGAAAACAAATTCTTATATTGACCATGTCCAAAGATGTGTCTCATTTGCCATATTTTATCTCATCTCAACTCATCTTTCATCTCAGACAATGGGCAAAATCTTCATCATGGGTTCTTTGAAATCATGCAACCTCAGATTTTTAACAGAAGCATTCTTCCTCAGATGCTGTGGTAGGAGCCTGAGTGCCTTTGGGTAGGGTCAGTTAGCCCTGCACTGTTGGGCTGCTTATAGAGCCTTCCTTTAATGGGAATGAGCTATTTTGTCCCTTCATTCTCCTCCTCTTCTCCTCACCTTACACAGTCTGCAACTTTAAGTACAAAGAGCATTGCCTGAAGGGGAAATAACTGTATGAAGAATACTGCTGAGTTCTCACTGCCTACAGAATGCTAAGTTGGTTGGTTGCCATAGGACTGCTGATCTCTGATTACTTTCCGGACGCTCTCCTGGGTTCTTATAGGTTACTGATTATGGAGGGAGGTGAGTAAATAACTTTCTCTTTTCTTCCTAATTATTAAAATGTTTTTCATTGGATTTAATTGTCCATAAGGGCCAATTACATTTTAAAATCTTGAACCTGAGTGTTTAGACCAAGCTTAATTTAGGTTTGACCTATAATCATTGTTGTTATATATTTGAGAATCTACAAAGACCAGATTTGCAAAAATCAATAGAAAGATTTATGCTATGTATAAAAAAGTCTTCAACATATTACCAATGAGTATTTGTATACTGGTATAAAATGTATTATTGAAAAGAAGGAAGAAACAAGGGCACTTAATAACAATAGTTAACATTTATATGTCCCTTACTATGTTAAGTGCTTTACAGTTTTTATACTCATTTGATCTTCATAACAACTCTGAGAGGTAGGTACTATCATGATACTATCAACGTATCATGATAAGGAAACTGAGGCAAATAGGAGTTAAGTAATTTGCCTAGGATCATAGACTAGTAAGAGTCTGAATCTGCACATGAACTCAATTCTTCCTGAGTCCAAGCCTAGCATTCTATCTATTCCTCCACCTAGCTGGCTAAGCTGGTTATATAATGAGAGTCTAGTATAACAGAGAAATATTTAGTTTTGCATTGTAATATATATAGTGTTAAGAGACCAAAAGAAAAGTCCATAGCATGCTGAGTGGGCAGCTAAGTAATTAGAGTGGAAATCAGGAAGATTTGTCTTCATGAGTTCAGAAACTTTCCAACTGTGTGACTCTGGACAAGTCATTTAAACCCTATTTGCATTAGTTCCTCATCTGTAAAATAAGCTGGAGAAGGAGATGGCAAACCACTCTAGTAACTTTGCCAAGAAAATACCAAATGGGGTTATGAAGAGTCAGACATGACTAAAATAACTGAACAACAACAATAACACATTGAGTGGGGTCCCATGAACAAGTTACACAAGATGAGGAGAATGGATATTTTTCAATCTGTACCACAGAAGGTAATATATACATTAGTGAAATCACAGGTGTATTGAAATATTGAAATACTCACATGATATTCACATTGTCTAAATCATTACACATCTCAGTCATTACAGACTCATTCTATTTCTGGAATGTTTTAGAACAAGATGTGGTTTGGTATTGTATTTTGTTTTGCCACTTTTTTGGGGGGATTCATACTCATGTAGAAAAATAAGAGGCAGAGTAAACAATGAACCAGAAACTTTTGAAATAATTTTTGCTCCCTTTCTTTCTTGCACTCGAACAGTCCTGAGAATCAATGTTTTACATTTATTCCTTCTTTTCCATTTCTGTTGCCACTATTTTGGTATATGTCATATTACCTCTTGGCAAGAAAGTTATCATTAATTCATACCCCCTTTAATCATGCTTTACACCAACTGAAAAAAATTGTGAGGCTCATAGATTTAGAGAGAAAAAGGAAATAAAAAGAAAGAGAAGGGAAAAGGAAGGAAAGGGAAGGGTACAGAAGGGCTGGCAAAGGAAGAAAAGGAAAAGAAAGGGAATGGTAAGGAAGAGTATGGAAGAGAAGGAAAGATGGTGGTAGCAAGAGAATGATAGGGAAACTAGGGAAGAGAAGCAAAGGGAAGGAAAGGAAAGGGTAAAGAAGGGTAGAAAAGGGAAGGATAAGGAAGGGTAGAAAAGGGAAGGATAAGGAAGGGTAGAGCATGGTAAGGTAATGTAGGGAAGAAAAAAAGAAGGGAAGGGAAGGGAAGGAAAAGATAGAGAAGGATAAAGAAAGATGACAGGAAAGGGAAGGAAAGGGAAAGATAGTAAAGGAAAGGAAAGGGGAGGGGAGGAAAGAAAAGGGAAAGAAAGGGTATGGAAGATCAGGGAAGAGTAAGGAAGGGTATGAAAGGGTAGGGAGAAGTAAGGAAATATAGGGAAGGGTAGGGAAGAGTAAGGAAAGGTAGGAAAGAGTAAGGAAGGGGAGGAAAGAGTAAGGAAGGGAAAAAGAGGAAAGTATAAGGAAGGGAAGGTTAGGGAAGCATAGGGAAGACTAGGATAGGGAAGGAAAGGAAAGGGAAGGGTAGGAAAGAGAAGGATAAGGAAAGTAAGGAAAGGGTAAAGAAGGGGAAAAAGGGTAGGGAAGAAAAAAGACATGGAAGAGAAGGAAAGGGTATGGAAGGGTAGGGAAAAAATGGGAAAGAAGGGAAAGGAAGGGTAGGAAGAGTAAGGAAAGGAAAGGTAGAAAAGGAAAGGATGAGGAAGGGAAGGTTAGGGAAGGGCAAGGAAAGATAAGAGTATGGAAGGGAAGAGTAGGAAAGGGAAGGGTAAAAAAAGGTAAGGAAGGGAAGGGAAGGGAAGGTTAAGGAAGGATAGGGAAGGGAAGAGAAGGGTAGGAAAAAAGGGTAAGAAAGGGAAATGAAAGGTAGCAAAGGGAAGGGAAGGGAAGGGAAAGATAGGGAAGGAAAAAGTTGGAAAGTGAATGGTAAGGAAGGGTAGAGAAGAGTAAGGAACAGAAGGGGAAAGGGTGAGGAAAGGTAGGGAAGAATAAGGAAAGAAAAGGGAAGGAAAAGGAAAGAAAGGGGAGGGGATGGAAGGCAAAGGGAAGGCAAGGCAAGAGAAGACCATGGCAGCCATGCATATTATTTTTATCAGCAATTGGGGTACACTAAAATGTATCCACAAATGCTAATAGGATATTCCTCATAAAAGAGAAATTTCTGAAAACTGAATATAAAAATGTAAAAGAATCTGTCCCTCATCCCAGCCCCAATCTCATTCACAGAAAAGGTTCAAAGTATTTTTGTTGCTATAAACAGAATAGGCAAATTTTGCCTTCAGCATCCCCAAACACCTTTATATTGTCATGAGAGTAGTTGTTGAAGGCAAAGGATTTGGAATCCAAACATCTAAGTTTGAATTACCTTCTTCTACTTAGTAGCTATGTGATATTGGGTGTCACTTTAAATTTCTGAGCCTTATTTTCCTCCTCTAAAAAAGTGCAATATTGGACTAGATCACAGATTTTTATTTTAAAGGAGCTTTGGAGATGATGGAGTTTAACTCCCTCATTTTACTGATAAGAAAAGAAGCTCCCAAAGGGAAATTAGTTGTTTAAACTTAAACAGCTACCAAAAATCAGATCTACTGATACCCAATCTAGCACTTGTTCTCATATACTATCTTAATCTATTAATGTTTCCCCATTCTTTTCTATAATTAAACCCCATGATCCAATTTGTCCACCTTTATAGTGGTATACCTACAAAGGTATAAACTTTTATATAGGTGGGGAATATCTCTTTGTGTATATATGTATATATGTGTATACACACACACACACACACACACACACACACACACATACATGTTTGGCCCCCTTCAAATCTGTAGAGGGTATGGTTGTTCCAAGGGCCTGAGTATGAAAGCAAAGTTTTTAGAGTAAGTTTGCATGTGCTTCATTCAAATGATATTAACTCATATAGAAGGTTCCCATCTTTCCTATAGCTCTTCTGAACAACACTCTTAGTATTTAGGTTATTTTAAAAAGTTGGTTAGCATTGCATATATTTTGAATTATTCATATTCCTATAGGCATTTGATAATGAATGTTATTTAAATATTTAAATAAAACTTTTAAAAAGGGAGAGAAAGTAAATAAATGTAAACTACATTTGAGTATTGAATGTAAAAAGTAATTTTGCTTTTAGGTATCATATATTAACTCATTAGACTGATAGTAGGTTGTCATTGCCACTGTACTTTCAAAATTGTCACTTTCTTTACTTATAATATATTCTTGCTTCATGTTGCAGGATTATATGCTCTTTATGTTATTTGGCTATATCACAATGGATTCTTTCCTTTCTGAGCTTCTGTTATTCCTTTAAAAATGTCCTTCTTGAAGGAAAATGTGATAACATGAACTTTTTTGTTTTGAAGTTGAATGAATCTAGGTGCAAAGAGGAACTTGAAAGAAAAGAACCAAATGTAAATTCCTTAATTTCTAGTCATAAAGGTTATTTGAATGATTTTCTTGATTGTGCCTTTTAAAAAGGTTCAAGTTATCTAGTAATTGCTCTTTTATCTACTGACACAATTAACACCTAATGCATAAGAAATATAATTTGTGGTTTTATTTGGCATGCACTTACCCATCTGCATAGCAATTACGGATGTGACATTTTTGTCTTTGCCATAAAGTATTACAAGTCCTCCTTTTCTATCCTTTTAAAATGGGAGAGGGGAGGTGCTCACCTTTGGGAACATCTGTCCTGATCTCAGGTGGTACAATGAAAATATGATTGCCTTCCTGACACTGAATGATATATTCCTACTCTAATATCCTTTAGAGTTGATATAACCATCTTAGCTCTATAGGAAGTTGTTTTATTTTTCCTTATGTACAAAAGCTTCCTTTCCTTCTCTCACCTCACTTTACATGATTATTGAGCATTATATAGAGGTGTTTACTCTGAAATATGGGGAATAACATTTCATTCTATAATAATTATGTGTATTTTTGGTTCAAAGGGTAGATGAATATCCAAACTCTTAAAAAAAAAGTCATTTTAGTCATGTTGGGGGTTTTTCCCCTTTTGGAACAAGTAGTTAAAAACCTCTCATGGGTAAATTCTTTTTTTAACTTTTTCTATTTACAATGAATAGGGAACACAAACAGCCAATAACTGTCACTGCCTTGAAAGTGAAAATGAAATCCTAGTTTGTATGGTCCCACTAGATTTGTCATGCCAAAGGTTGAGATTTCTCTAAGGTTCTTGTTATACCCAATAACCTCAACTGCTTTTAGATGAAACTCAAGGCTGTTATCTGATTGTGCTTCTTACAGGAGAGAGTTCAACTTACTGGAATTTTGTGACATCCCCTCTCTTCTAGTCAAAAGTCAATATGTTCAATGCAACTTCAGTATCTTTGCTTTCTTTTGTATTCTATATTTTTAATTTGCCATAGTTAAAGGGGAAAAGAACATATTCATGGAAACATTTTTATCATATTGTTCTTGAAGAATCTTCCTTTCTTCTTTTTTATAACACAGTTTCAGAATAAACCTATGGTTAATACCTTATTTACACAAACCGAAGACTTATATCTGCGTTTGGCGACCTTGAAAATTGTATTGTGCTCAGTGCCCTTTTTATAACCTTAATTACTGGGGAATACAGAGCTTTAAAGAAAGACTAACATTTCACTTTAACATCCACAATAATCTATTATAAAGCCAGCTAAGCCAGTCCCCAAATACAGAGAAATGTTATTACATGCTCAGCTAGCTGTCAAGGGGCCATGAGTCAGTGGCTTACAGTTATCAAAAGTAACAAGGTTGTTGAGAATTTCTTCCAACAAAGCCAGCCAGCTTATGGAAGGATTAAGCTCTCTTTGATTAGAACAACTGGAACATGTCCTACCCCTTTAATTAGCATTCCTTTTTGCTTGGTGGAGGCTGGTAATTTGATACTCATATTATCCATTTCAAGGAAAAGATTTGGTATTTTGTCCCACTCATGAGTATTAGAACCATGGCATATAATTCTGTATCAACTAAAATTTGAACTGTCTAAGGATTCATGTTCAAAACCCTGTAAAATCCCAAAGGCACCATGTCTTTAATAGACAAAATGTAATAATACTCCAATATAATATGTGGCAGGAGACTGGGATAGCCTTTAGGCACAGTATATTGCCCTAAGGCCATATTCTTTTTGCTCTCTCTCTTAAGGAACAAAAAAAAATTATGTCAGCTTTATTGATATTTTACAGGTTTATATTTTAATTCATACCTTAAGGCAATTCAGCTAGAGAAGACCTTTATTTAGGCTGCTGAATGACTTGATAAGTCAACACCCTTTATCTAGAGTCCACTATAAAGAGTTTTTCTAGAACCTAAGCAGAGTAAAGGAAGTAGAAGTTTTGGTCCCTGTCCTTATAAAGATTATAATCTAAAGCAAAAGAATAAGAATTAAAAAACTTGGTTAAACATATATTTTGCTATTTTCTTCTCCTATCTGAATTTTTCTTGTTTGTTGAACTGTACAATTGTATCTCTTTTCTTTCTCCTTTCTTTTTCACTATTACTCTTCCTTTTTTCTAAAAAACAAAAAATAAACATAGGGATTTTTTTCCTCTTCTTATTTTTTTCTTTTCTTTGACTACAGATATACCTCTCTGGATATCAGCTTCCTTATTTGTTGAATAAGAGGGTGAGATTAAATGATTCACAAAAACACATTCTAGCTCCAAGTCTGACAGATGCTAAGAGATTCTTCCCTTTACAGAGGTGATAGTACATATGAAGAGATTTGTATATGGCCTAATAAGGGAATTATCAATCGAGTTAGACTCAGGGATATATATCTGAAGCAATATAGAAAAATGGGGGAAAGGGGATGGACCAAAAAAAAATCATCTAAACAGTGCCTTGTGTTGATTTATATTCAGAAAAATCATTGAACTTTAGGAAAACTCAAAAGATTTTTTCAGCTTTAGATGGCTATGTTCATGTAGTTCCTTGACTGAGCCATCTAAAATAGTTTAAATCTTATTGTTCCTTTTTTAAGTAGACTGTTTTATTAACAAGCCCTATCTATCAGGAAGTCTTAATGCTGCCTATCCTAAATTATTCTGAGCCTACTTTTCATGTTCTGTTCCAACTAATTTAGTCTCCTGTTTTTTTTTTTTTTAGAGATTTGCAGGTTCATTCCCCCTTTTCACTGGTGAATGATATGAACACAAAAATGAGAGAAGCTTTCTGTTCTTGTACTTAGAGAGAATTAATCTCAAGATTTTAGCTGGCTACCATATTTGTGCAATAGTTAACCAACTTAATCAGCACTGTTTAATAAAATAAAATAAATTAATGCTAGTATTAGAAATTGGCTATTACATAAATTTTTAATGATATGGATACTGTAGCTAAATAGCTGTTTTTAAAAGCCTTAGCACTTAGGAAGAACAATCTTTTGACTTTAAAATAAATGAAATTATAGGTTCACTTTCAATTAAGTTGTTTCCCCCTCTTCTTCATTTTTAATATTTTAACTGCTCCATTCATTGGAAGGGTTACTTATTTCATTGATGTAATTTACAAACTCTTACAATCTTAAAATAAGACTTCATGAGTTATTATAACCAAAAAATTATTTATTATTGATTGACCTGGGTTGGTTTGTCTCTGGGTGCTTTCTATGCAAGTTTATATTTCTAGAGTGAAGGGAAATGCATGTACACATACACTTTTGAAATGTATATTTTGTCATCTTCATCTCCCTCCCCTGCCTTGGGAAAAACGGAGAAAAGGAATTTAGCTCAGCAACACCTATAAGCTTACCATTCAATTAGGAAGGTTCTTGATTTGAAAAGAATTATAGAGATTTTAGAATGTACTGAAGTTTATTACAGATTGTATTGGTGCTCTTCAGCAGGGGAAAAATCATCAGGGAACATTCAGTGATAGAGTACAATATTCTCTTTGGGGCCATGAACCAAACCAAGACAGGGAAAATTTTAACAAAAAAAAGTTTAAAAATTTATGCACTATTTAGTCTGGAATTAGTAAGGTCTTTTATTTGTTTTGTTTTATGTATGTGTATGTATGTATGTGTGAATATATATATGTATATATATATATACATATATCTCTAATTATTTCTGAATTTGTTACTCCTCTTTTCCCGCCATCAAAAAATCACTAGAAAACTAATCATTGTTGTTGGGAATTTGTGTCAAATGGATACAAAGGTAAGGAGAGATACTTCTGGTCCAAGAACCAAGAAATCAAGTGGCACTGCAGTGACAAAATATTTATATGCTGGCATTTATGTACCAAAGTCTATAAAGTTTGTGAAACACTCTGCATACATTATCTCATTTGCTGGAGAAGATCAATTAAGGATCAGGTCAGCAGCACCCTGAACTCAGGGAACCCTAACAGGGGCAAGAATCAAGGAAGGTCAGGAAATACAATGCCTATAGATGTGCAGCTAACAAAGGAAAGTTTAGAAAGGAAAAATAACCTGAAAGTCCTAAGGTCAAAGTCAAGATCTATATGTTTTTTACTAAGGAGTTGAGATCTCCAAGAAACTATCCAAGAGCCATAAGGCTAAGGCCCAGAAATAGATTCTTTATGTGTCTGGGACAGGAGCAGGACTCCAATTTCTACACCGGTGATATGAGCAAAATGACTGCTTGCTTAGAAAATCATTTTTTACAGGCTCTCTCCCCATAAGTACTTAAGAAGAATGCTTTGAAATACTAGGCAAAATTAGAATTATTGCAAACCTCTAGAAGAGGTCCATGGATTTGTATCCACAAGTTAAGAACCCTTGATCTAGAAAAAAACAAATATGGCCAATTTGTTTTATACATATTAAGAAGGCTTAGGTAAGTTTATTTTCTTAGTTTAGGCTGATTAAGATAATGTTAATTGGAAATGTTAATTCATGTCTGGGGTCTTCAATAATATGGATGTTTCATCATTTAATCTATTTTAAGATTAAGAGCAATGCATTTAGAGTCAGTGGACTTACATTCACATTCTCTTTGCTTTTTTTCATTATGATCTTGAAAAATTCACTTAGCCATTCTGTACCTCAGTTGCTTCATCTGTAAAATTAGTGAATTGGACTAAATTTTCTCTAAGATTCTTTCCAATTTTAAATCTACGATCTTATGATTTTCCTCTATAGCATTGCTCTTTCAATATCTTATGGACCACATCACAAAGTAGAGACTGGATAAAATTTTATCAGTGTGTTATTAGAACAAATAGTCTCAGCAATAAGCTTCCCAAATTCAAATAAAGCATATCAAAAGAAAAATGCTTTATTTAACACAGTCAAGACATATGCTAATAATTCAAGGCATCTTTTTATGCAATATATGTAATCATCATAAGTCCAGAATCCATTTAAAGTATATTGTATAGTTCTTTCTCATGAAGCCTTTGATCAAACTCCTCTTCTACTAGTCTGTATCATTACTATCTTGGCAAAAAATTCAAACAAAAATTGATTTTTTTAAAAGTCATATATGGTAAAAATTTTATCTTAATTTTAAATACCCCTGGTCCTCTTTTTCAATTTTTACTTATTATACAGCCATTCTGAAGACGATATAACTGGTGGAGGCTTCTATCTTTGGATGAAGAAATAGCTGACAGCAGTCGTGTTCTCCCTTTCTGATTGACAGCTTTAGCTCCTTTTTTTTTTTTTTTTTAGCAGAACAGGCTGTTTATAGTTTTGCTCTTAGTCTTGTGGTCTAACCCAGGAGTTGGCTTAGAAATTTTCCTCTCTTCCTGAATGCTTCATGCTGATCTAATTTGTTGCCGATGTTGTTTCCTGACAGTTCATGTAACACTGCATTGTTTGGAGCTGTTTTATTTTTTTCATCATTATGAGTTTCCCCCCTCTTCTTCAAGTCTCTTTACTCACATTTGCTCCTCTTCCAACCTGAACATGTTTTTTCTATTCTCCCCTTCACTCAGGTCTTAGGCCCCCTGCCCAGCAGTATTTCTTGTAATGACTCTTTCACAGGGACAAAGATATTCCTCTGGGAGAAGAGCAGAAGTTCCTGCTATGACAGAAGTGTTCATGTAACACATGGTAGTTGAGGAAGGCTTCTTTATTGCACAGAGACTGTGCCAGGAGTGGGTATGCTGCTTTGAGAGGATAACACGGAAGGACCCCAGAGGGAGTCACAACAAGGACTCACTGAGGTGCTGGCTAAGAGAGGTTGGATATAGAAAAGGAGCAGAATGACTAGAAAGGTTTGAACTTAGGAGGCAGAAGTGTTGAGGAGAGGGGATGGGGTCAGACATAATGACTCTAGCTTTGATGACCATGAAGTGTTCAGTGTATCTCCTTGAAAGAAAATGTCTCAATCAGGTCAAAGCCATTGGTGTGGAAGTCATGATTTTGAAAGGTTTACTGCATGGATCATTTAAACCTGGGGACACTGTGATATATGTGTTAGTTTTCTTTTTTTTTTTATGCTGTTCATCTAAAAATATTAAATATGCCTTTTTTCATGTAATAAATTGATATCAGCCATTTGGGATCTCCAAAGACTATCTCTATGTAAAGAATGTTAGAATTCCTGAGTAAGTGAAAAATTTCACGTAATAGATAAAATGTCACTTAACAGATGAGCCTTTCATGTTATTTCTTGTGTCCTGCCAGGACTACCATATTTTTACATATTTGTTACTTTTGTTCTGCTTCACTTCTTTAGCTATATTTAATCAGTCATTCACTCAGTAAACTAGCATTTATTAAGGGTAAGCAATATGGGAGGCACTGTATTTAAGCCCTGGAGATACAAAGAAAGGTATAAAAAAAAGTTTCTGCTCTCATGTAGTTCACAGACTAGTAAGGAATGGACAGGATGAATTAGGAATAATGTCAAACGGCATTAAAAGTGAACACTGGAAAAGACTTTTTTTTTTTTCCCTGAGGCAGTTGGGGTTAAGTGACTTGACCAGGGTCACACAGCTAGGGAATGTTAAGTGTCTGAGACCAGATTTGAACTCAGGCTCCTGACTTCAGGATCTGTACTCTAACTATTGCCACCTAGCTGCCTCCTGGAAAAGACTTCTTGCAGAAGGTGAGATTTCAGTTGAGATTTTCTGTAAGTCAGGGAAAATAGGAAATAGAGATGAAAAAGGAGTAACATTCTAAGTATGAGGATCAGCCAATGAAAACTGAGAGATGATGTGAACTGTACATGGAACTCTGTAATTACTAGACCACAGAGTATATGGAGGGGAATAAAGTAAAAGAAAGAAATTGTAGAAAAGGCCAGGTTACAAAGAGTTTTAAAAGCCAAACAGGATTTTATATTTGATTCTGCAGGTAATATGGAGCCAATGACATTTATTGACTAGGAAGTTCAGAGCTATATTTTAAGATCAATTTGACAACAGAATGGATAATAGATTGGAGTAGAAAGAGATTTGAGGCAAGAACATCAATTAACATGGAAGCTATGGTTAAAAACCAGGCAGTAGGTAATAAAGACCTATATCAGAGAAATTGTAGTTGTAGAAGAGAGAAAAGCGCTTATCTTACAGGTGTTCTAAAGAAACAACAGGACCTGACCACTGATTGTATATGGGAGGTGTTTCTAATTTTTAAATTGGGATAAATTTATGCTAATATTGTTTATTGCTATTATTAGAAATAATAAAACTATTGAAAAAAAAATTTTTAAGTATTTCTTCTATTACCAAATCTAGTAAGGAACAAAACAAACTGCTTTTGTCTGTTTTTTTTTTAATTTACTCCTTACCAAACCAGTAATAATGTAACTCCTTCTTGAATGAACTTTGAAGTTTTAAATGGCAGTAAAAATAAATAAATATTTGCTCAATATCATAGTCATGATTTTATACACACACATACACACACACACACACATACTTTATGTAAGCTTCTTAAAAAGAGACACTTTCATTTTTCTTTATATCTCCAAATACTTATATAACATATGGCATAAAGCAAATACCTTGATAAATACTTATTAATTAATTGATGGATGAATAGATAGGCCAAGGGTCTTGAATTATACTTCAATGACTCTTGGTTTGGTTGTCTTGTTTTTAGTTATTATGCTATTATTGTATTATTGGTTACTACTATGTTTAGTTATTATGATTAATAATATTATTTATTATTATAGGATAATATGATTTTTCTCTCTGAGTTTTTTTTTTTTAATTCATGTTTCTCTGCTCATAGCTTCATTAGGATTTTTTAAAGAGAAGTTAGTCTGCTTCTTGGTTTACTTCACAGATTGCCTGAAAATGAAAACACGAAAAGCTTGTGCTTCATCAGTATTCATGTCTAATTTCTTCAATTATGTGCCAGACTGAGAAGATTTGTACACGTACATATGAGTGCATATTCATATATATTATATCACATAGATGGTTAAGATTATATATCCATATAATTTCATGTAGCTAAACACCCATAATCAGGAATATGTCTAAACTAATTAATTGCTGAATAAAATCCTATGTGTACTTCTTTTGTGAAAGATAATCATTGGTTAAATCATGCTATATGTTATCGTGTGAAAATACTGAGTGAAGTGAGCCCCCTGGGAGAAAATGGAACACATTACCATTCACATATACATTTCTGAAATCCAACCTGTCTCTTGTTGACAGGCAGTTATAACTGTAATAAACTAATGAGACATCAGTCTGTACAATCAAATGATTTTATAGCAGAAAGGTAAAATTATATCAGAGAAAAGCACTGGACTTGAAGTTAGAAAATTGAGACTCAAATTGAGAATCCATGATCTGTTAGATATAAAATCTTGGACACATCACCCATGCTCCTCATCTGTAAAATGAAGTAATGAAAGCTTCAATATTGTGATGAGAAGGAGTGGTCATGTACTGAAGCGAAAAGAACTTTAAAGATGATATCTAAAAATCTACTTTTGAATTCTGGCTCAAAGAATCATAGAAAGACAATTAGATAGTATGATAAATAGAATATTAGCCTTCAAAACAGTAGAACTTGAATTCAAATCCTCCCTCAGACACAAATTGTAGGGCCCTAGACAAATCAGTTAATCCCTCTCTTGTTTTCTCTTCTGTAAAATCTATATAATAAAAGCTCCTACATCATAGAATTGTTATGATAATTAAATGAAATAATATATGCATGGAACACAAAGTCTTACAAAAACGAATGTTGAAAACTATCTTTACATGTATTTGGGAAAAATGTCATTGAAAATTAAAAAAAAGATAACATATGCAAAATACTTTATAAATCACAAAGTGCTATATAATGTTAGTTGATATAAAGCTAGAAGTTCCTCATTTTATAGATGAGAATTGAGATAAGAAAGGTTATATCACTCTCCTGAAATCACATAACTAGTGCCAGAGGTAGCATTTTATTTCAGGTTCTCTGGCTCCAAAAATAAATAATCTTTCTATTATACTATACTACCTCAATCATCACCAGTTCTGTGATGTTGAGAAAGTCATTTTAATCTTCATAAACTCACTTATCTCATTCCTTCACATGGATAATTGCTCAGGACTATTCCTAACCTATAATGAAATTTAGAATATCATAGTCTAAAGAGAAAAAGAAATGATAATATACCTTAACATTCTTACAAAACCGAGGCTATTCATCCATGTGGGGGAGGAGGGACAGACTTTCAGGATCTGAGGAGAGGTGGTGGTCAAGGTGTTGTATCTTTTTTAGCACATGCTTCCTCCTGTTTCTCCTTCAAGCTAAACTGGCTTGCTTCTCCTGTGTGCAACAGTTAGTGAGCAATTGATAGGGATGGCCCAGCCCCCTTCTCCATAGAAATTGTTTCTCCAATGATGGTGACTTAGAACCAGAAAGTGGTCCAGAAAGGGTTGCTACTCCCAGGTGTCCTATGTCTGTTAAATACTTATACTGGTTGAAGGCTAAGGGAAGATTGTCTAAGAATAAAAAATCCAAGGGATTAAAAAATTAGGAAGTTAAGAGTCAGGAGTAGGGAAAGAGAAATCATTGTTTTTACCTTTCAAGAATTAAATGCCACATTCTTTCTTAAAGGGAATCAGGTAACTCATAGGACTGTCATTCAGATGGGAAGAAAAAAAGCAAGTGACAAGAAGAAGCTGTAGACCTCTTCCCCCACTGGTCTAGTTTAGAAAGAAAAATAACAAGCAGATTCTTTGGTCTGCTGACCTAAACAACTGTAGGTTCAAAGCAGTGAGATAAATGCATCTGAGGCAGTGAATGGGAAGCTTTGTTGCTGGGTTGGTTTTTTGGTTTTGTCTTTTTTTTTTTATAGAGATGGGGGAATGAATGGAGCACATCAAAACATATTCACAGAAAGTAGTTAAAGAGAGAAATGAGAAAAGAATCAAGAGAAGAAATCCTACAAGTTTTTATTTTGAGGTAGTTATGACCTAAGGGGACTCCTTAACCAAACAAGGTCCATGTTTCTTAAGATTATAAAATGAGAGGATAATAAATTTAGACGTCTAAGGACTTTTTGGGTGTTACCTGGTTCAATCTCTTCATTTCAATCTTTTCTAAGAGGGTATATGGGTCCCCTGTGGCATTCAGTATTCAAGATTGACAGGAGACAAAAGTCTGGAGGTTGAACAAACTTGTTTAATATCAATTAGTGATTAATGAAAGAGGTTAGAGTAATATCTGCAGTCTGATTCAGGGAACACAAGTACTTCCACTATACCATTCTTCTTTCTGGCTGGATTCAGTTTTCAAGTATGGTTCCAAGTAAGGCTCTTATAAAGCAAACACAATTAAATGAATAAGCAAAAAAGATCAGAAAGTGAGTAGTGGAAGTAATTTACAAACATGCTAACCAATAAACAGAAATATAAAAGCTTTTCCTCCAAAAAGTTATTTCTTGACAGAAAGAATCTGAAAAGCACTCTCCTTCAGGGTGGGACAAAGGATTAAAAAAAAAGCAAAATAAAAAAGAGGTAGACTAAATAGATAAGTAAATAGATAGATGGATGGATATACAGATACCTGAGCAGACTTGTCAGGGCAAAGATCAGAATTATTAAAAGGCTAAAAAATCAATCAGAATGAAGAATAATATTAAAAGAAGTATGGCACATAATTAAAACCACCAAGTTCTGAACTATTAAAACATTTGGAAATGGGAAAAATAACTGGAAATGGGAAATGGATATAAGAAATGAAAAAAACCAATCAAAATAAATTGTACATTTAAATTTTTTTTTAAATTTTAAACATTATAAAACTATTGCACAAGGTTCCTTAGACAATTGACAATTGACTCACTTTCCAAAAAGAAAAGAATGGTGGCCAAAGGCAACAAACTTTTGTAATAGGATCTGGCATGTGTATGTAGGTCTAAGCCTAGCTAAGATAGTATCACCACATGAAAAATGTTATGGAACTTATTTGAGGGAATTGCTAAATATTTTATGGTACTCTAGAACCTATAGAACATGGACACTCATAGAATTTTAGTATAAAACATACACTCTGGCCTCACTTTCTCAGGGTCAAGTAACTGAATCTAACTTTCAGATAGGTACTCTGAAGTATTTGAAAATATCTCTCTTTACTTTTTCTGCTGGATCTGTTGTCTTCATTTTTAGAGGTTCAGGAGAAGCATTCTATCCAGTAAATATTAGATAGATTTTGCCAAGTAATATCTATGTCAAAGATATGGAACTGAAATGGAAACACTTCCTTCAGGACCCTAAGAATATAATCATTTTATACTATTTCCATGGAGGGAGAGTGATTAGTCTGATAATTTAACTCAAACTTAAGAAGTATGGGAATACAAATAAAAATACTATAAAAAAGGAAAACAAATAATTGGAAAGTGATTCGAGTTAGGCTGTACCACTATAACAAAAATTACTAATTATATAAATTACATAAACTTTTGGATTTAATAATATCAATCAAACTTCAAGGGGTTACATTATAGAGCTAGTCAAATAATAGAAAATATATATTTAGAGAAATATTATCTAGAAACAAGGGATATAATAAAAAAAAAGAAGGAACGAAGGGGACATAATATCAGATTTCAAACTGTATTACAGAAGGTAAATCATCAAAATGATGTTTTTAGCTAAAAGTTGAATTTATGAGCAAATCTATCTCTTCTTGTGATTAGAAACCTAGGGAAAATGAATTATTGCTGTGCATTGTTAGACATAGTTACTATGTCAATTAGATTAGTTTAACTTTGTCTTTGATACAACAGAAAATTCATTGTGTATGAGGCAGTCAGTGCAAAATGTTTGTGTAATAAAAACAAAAGATTTAGACTCATCATCCAGGAGCAGATTCTGTTCAAAGAACTTTCTCCATTTCCTTCATCCCAACACACAAATTTACAGACAGCCTTTGACTTTCTTGCCAGAACCTAACTAAAAAAATTCCAGGGAATTTTTTGTTATTCCTCTCCTTCAGAAATCAATGAGAAAACTAACTCCTCTTATTCCAAATTAACTACATGTCAAGGATTAAAAAGTTACTATTACATCTTCTTGATTCTCAATCTCACTAACCTTTGGTCAAGAATCTTGACCAGCCTTGTTCACCCTTCTGTCCACACTAGGAAAAAACTTAGCCAACAGTGTTTATTGCACCCACTCACTCAGAAAGTAAAGACTACTCCCCAAAATATCTTCCCTGTTTTGACCAAATCAGCATGGAGGAACCTTGTCATTCCTAGAAACTTTACTTCAAAATTCTACTCAGGCTAAAGTAGACCCTTTCCCCAATCTTCCCTAGAGCTGCCCCACTAACAACAAAATAAAATGAGGACTGTGATATGCTAATACTCATTCCTACAGTTGACCCTACCTCCCCAAACACACACACACACACACACACACACACACACACGCACACACACAGAGAGCCTCAGAGGCTCTATCATCTTTCTCAGAACTTGCCATCTGTTTGGTAAATCCAACTGGGGCTGAGATACTCCCAACTGCTTTTCAAATACAAGAAGGATTTCCCACTTTTCTCTTCTCCAATCAATGCCAATTCAGATGGAAGGCCTGGTATCACTTGCTTCTGTCAACCTGTTTAAAACCTCCCAATTAGTTTACTACAATGAATTAGCAGCTCCAGTTTTCATCCAATTTCCATTTCTGAGATTTTTCCCTTAATTGTAATTAAAATTTTCAGATTCTAAGCAAAATATATAGAAGCAGTGGGAGAAAATGAATATTCCAGATATCTAAACAAATTGAAACAAAATATTAATTTAAAAAGCATTTAGAAAATAAAGCATACAAAGTGCCTATTTTTTTTAGAAAAATAGATTTTAGCCCACAGTTTTATATACTGTTAATTACATGGGAATAAGCAACCAATATTAAATAAAAAACTCAGAAAAGATAGAGAAAAGTAGAATGAAATAGTTATGTCAGTTGCAAAGATAATTCAAAAAAGTAAAGAAAAGGGATTACTTTGGATCAATTAAATTTGTGTCATTATAATGCATTTTGAAAAATAAATAATTTCTGTACAACTAATTTTGTGTATAGAAAAAAGCAAAGCGATTATAAGAAAATAATAAATATTTATGGTAATTTAAAAAAATCCATGGTATAAAATATATGAGAAACTAATAAAAAAATGCACTACAATGGAAATTTCCATTTGACACAGCATACATAGATAAGTGATCTTAGGATATTAACAAATAATTTTAAAAAGGAAACATGAATTTCTAATAGCCAAATTAAAATATTCTTGATTAATAATTAAATGTATGAAATTAAGAAAAACTTATAAAACATCAAATTGGGAAAATAGTTAAAGCAAGAGAATTTAGTGTTGTAGAAGCAATATTGATTGGTTTTGCTGAATTAGAATTTGCTGAGTTTGGCAAAATTTTGCTGATTTTTTTCTCTTTTTTTAATTTAAGAAAAGGATAAGGGCGGAGCCAAGATGGTGGAGTGAAAAGGTGACTTTCTGCCTCTCCTCTGATCTTCTCTCAAATCAACAATAAAATAAGCCTCTGAACTGATCTTCAAGTCAACAAACTCAGAAATATTTGGACACTGCTCTCTGGATAACTTCATATCAGGTTAATTGGACTCGGACAGAGAGATAAATAGACAACTTCTGCGTAAGCCGGAAGGGAGGGTGGGACTCAGCTCAGCTCAATGTGGCAGAAATTCCAAACTCCAAACTCCAAATTCCCAAAACCTGGAGTTAATCTGAAGCATTCGGGACATTCTGCCCTGATTGAGGACAGGTGTTCTGGCAGACTTGCCTTGTTTAAGGAGTAATTCAGATTTAGTCCTAGACCCCACTGGCCCAGCACCTTAAGTCAACTCCCCGAAGTGCCCCAGGGCAAAGCTTTTTGCAGCCGCCGTTTTTTTTTTCCCTACCTTAAAGAGATATCCATGCTGTCTAAAAAAAAAAAAATGATGAAGAAGCAAAAGAGAGCTCTCACCATAGACAGCTTTTATAAAGAGAAAGAAGTGATGACCCCAGATCCAGAGGTTCCTTTAGACAAAACTCAAAAGGAAATCAGCAAGGACCATCACTGGTCCCCTTTTCAAAAGACCTTTCTGGAAGATTGCTTAAAGAACCTAATAAAAGAGCTGGAGGATAAATGGGAAAATAAACTGAAATCAGTGCAAGAAGGATACAATATCTTGCAAGAAGGATATGATGCCCTGCAAAAGACATATGAAAAGACACCAATTTATTGAAAAATAAAATTAGTGAAGTGGAAAAAGTCAATAATGCACTGAAAAATAAAATTAGTGAAGTGGAAAAAGAGTGCAATGAACAAAAAAATTCAATTGGCCAGTTACCAAAGGAGCTTAAAAAGTTAACTGAAGAAAACAACACTTTAAAAATAAGAATTGAACAAATGCAAGTGAATGACTCAATAAGATTTCAAGAATCAGTCAAACAAAAACAAAAAAAATGAAAAATTAGAAGAAAATATGAAATATCTCCTAGGAAAAACAACTGACTTGGAAAATAGATCTAGGAGAGACAATCTAAGGATTATTGGGCTTTCTGAAAGCCATGATGAAAAAAAGAATCTAAACACATTCTTCCAGGAAATCCTGAAAGAAAACTGCCCTGAGATTGTAGAATCAGAAGGCAAAATCACCATTGAAAGAATTCACCGATCACCTCCTGAAAGAGACCCCAAAATTAAAACCCCAAGGAATATCGTGGCTAAATTTCAGGACTATAGCACCAAGGAACAGATTCTGCTAGCAGCTAGAAAGAAACAATTCAAATACCGAAGATCAATAATTAGAATCACAGAGGATCTGTCAGCCTCCACACTGAAGGATCGAA
>JAJPUD010001098.1:312120-327226 GCA_023553655.1 Myrmecobius fasciatus
TGAAGGTGGCCTTGCTGTACCAGATCTAAAACTATATTATAAAGCAGTGGTCATCAAAACTGTTTGGTACTGGCTAAGAAATAGAGCAGTCGATCAGTGGCACAGGATAGGATATCAGGACTATCTAGGCAATAACCTTAACAATCTAGTATTCGATAAACCCAAAGACCCCAGCTTTTGGGATAAATACTCACTATTCGGCAAAAACTGCTGGGAAAATTGGAAACTAGTGTGGAAGAAATTAGGGCTTGACCCATACCTAACACCACATACAAAGATAAGATCTAAATGGGTTCATGATCTAGATATAAAGAGGGACTTTGTAAGCAAGTTAGAGGAACGTAATATAGTTTACCTCTCAGACCTGTGGAGATGGAATAAATTTATGTCCAAAGAAGATCTGGAACTCCTAATTGAACACCGGATGGATAATTTTGATTATATTAAGTTAAAAAGTTTCTGTACAAATAAAACTAATGCAGACAAGATTAGGAGGGAAGCATCAAATTGGAAAATCATCTTTACATTTAATGGTTCTGATAAAGGTCTCATTTCTAAAATATATAGAGAATTGTCTCATATATATAAGAATTCAAGCCACTCTTCAATAGATAAATGGTCAAGGGATATGAACAGACAATTTTCAGATGATGAAATTAAAACCATCTCTAGTCATATGAAAAGTTGCTCCAAATCACTATTGATCAGAGAAATGCAAATGAAGACAACTCTGAGGTACCACTACACACCTGTCAAATTGGCTAAAATGACAGGAAAAGATGACGATGAATGTTGGAGGGGATGTGGGAAAACTGGGACACTAATACATTGTTGGTGGAACTGTGAACAGATCCAACCACTCTGGAGAGCAATTTGGAGCTATGCTCATAAAGTTGTCAAACTGTGCATACCCTTTGACCCAGCAGTGTTTCTATTGGGCCTATATCCCAAAGAGATCTTAGAGGAGGGAAAGGGACCCACATGTGCAAGAATGTTTGTGGCAGCCCTTTTTGTAGTAGCTAGAATCTGGAAACTGAAGGGATGCCCATCAATTGGAGAATGACTGAATAAATTATGGTATATGAATGTTATGGAATATTATTTTTCTGTAAGAATCGACCAGCAGGACGATTTCAGAGAGGACGGGAGGGACTTGCATGAACTGATTCTGAGTGAAACGAGCAGAACCAGGAGATCATCATACACAGCAACAACAGTATTACATGATGATCAATTCTGATGGACATGGCTCTCTGCAACAAAGAATTGTCTCAAACCAGTTCCAATTGTTCACTGAAGAAAACCATATACACTCAGAGAGAGGGAAATGAAATATGGACCACAACGTAACATTTTCATGATCTCTATTGACATTTGCTTGCATTGTGTTGCCTTTCTCTGATTCTTTTTTTTTTCTTGTAGATAGGATATTTTTTGCATAACTTCTCAAGCATTTCAACATTATTAACATGTAGTGGACTTCCTGCCATCTAGGGGAGGGGAGGGGACTGGGGGTAAAATTTGTAATAGAAAGCTTTGTAAAGATCATTGTTGGGGAACTACCCATACATGTGTTATACAAATAAAAAGCTTTAATAAAAAAAAAAATAAAACAGCAAAAAAAAAAAAAAGGATAATTGAGGATCGGTGGAAGAAAAGGGTATAGCATCAAAATAAAAGTATACTAGAAAATAAAGTTAGATAGGAAACAATATTGTTGTGATGAAACAGGTGTACTTATTTGTTGCTGGTACAATTGCAAATTTGTAGGCTATTACTGGGGTAATCTGGCATAGGTGATAAAATTTACAAAAAAGTAGTCATACCTTTTAATCCAATAGTTCCTTTGAAAGAAATATATTTTGATGGTTTTGTTCCAAAGAATAAACAAAACTGTTATTTTTTAAAAGATATTCTTAGTGGCATTATATGTTATTAGGCTAAAAAAAATTACACTTGAAAGTGATCTATGTTTATCCCACAAAAAAAGAGCAGTTACACAAATTTGTACATTAAAAAATGGACTATCATAAAACACTCGTGTCAAACTCAAAGAGAAATGGGACAACTAAGGAAATCTGAATCAATTCAGATGACTTATTGACTTAGAAAATCATATATGAACACTATCTGTATTCTATTGTATTTTCATTTGTTAAATATTTCCCAATTGCATTTTAATCTGGCTACTCTTGTACAATGTATTTTACATTACTACTTCAAATTAATAAAGATTAATAAATACATCAATTACAAAGGAATCAGGATAGAGCTTTATGGAATAGTGAAAAGGAAAAAATGCTGATATACCATAATGAAATATACATTATCAACTTAAAACTGAAAGATAAATAAGAATCTTGATGTAGATTTGGAAGGAGAAAGTTACAAATAGAGTTTTGACAATTTGGGCCTCAAAATCTATTGATTTAAGTATAATTAGTGTGGAGTTGTTTTTGTATTGGCATTTGACATCAGGTTTTTAATAAAACATTTTTTAAAAATATGCCTATCATTCATAACATATAAGGAGACAGACAGTCTTTATTATTGGCCATTCATTAACTATCCTTTGATTAGAAACTTCAGGTAGATTATAAATTGGACCCAAAATTTAATAGTAAAGTAGACTGGATTGCTTGTGGGAAACTATCCTCTTCTTTTAATAGTCCCAGCCTTTTCCCTGAAGTTATTTTAACATTAATATCCTGCCAGTGTTGCTACTTGGCTATGGATCATGGAATTCCATATCCTCTGAAGAATTAAATTTGTAGGCCAATCAAAGGGCAACATAGTGGTGCATGATGAGTATGAATAGGCTGCACCAAAGTTCCATGAAAATTTATATCAAAATCGGCATAAAGAATATTACAAAATAGATTCATGGTGAAAAGATTAGATATTCTGGTCAGGGAGTGAGATAACCCATATTCTCTATTACCTAGGTAATGTAAAGAGATTCAAAGGAAGGCTTTGAATTTATTGAGTAGTTTCTCTCTCAGTGAGATATTTGAAGAAACATGTGAATAGGATTGACTCACTCTGAAAAGGCATGAACACAGGAATAGGTTGGAATCAGTTTGAATGAGGTTCATGAAAGCCAATTATTAAATTTTCAGTGAGTATGTACATCTTGGAAATAGGTAAGCAAATAAGGGCTTGCTTTAGTGTTTGGTAAACTGTTTAAACTTTTAAAAATGATGGAGAAAATGTTAATAATGTACATTAACCTCAAAGTGTTTTGTGAGATACTTGTTAAATATTTACTAGCATACTTCTATATGAATAAGCGTGATGTCCACCATTGGAGGAAATTCCCACATAAAAAGATAGGTACATACCATTATCATAATATTAATTTCATTAGTATTATTCTAAATATATAACTAATGGAATTATTTGTTTCCAAAAGAAATGGAGAATGGTCACTCGAAAGTCCAATAAATCACTAATTTGGGTCAGCTCACTCAACAAGTACAACTTGAGTTTATTTTTGCCTATGCAGTATGTAAAAAGGAAATATATATAGTAATGTTATAGAGAGCTAACATCCATCAAGAAACCACATTCTTCTCCATTACATGCTGGCCACTGTCCCACCAATATTTGCTATGCTTCTAAGGTGATTTACCTATGCTACTTTGCTGGTGCTTATTTAAGCTTTTTATTGGAGGGAAAAATGAGAGAAGCTGGAAGGGAGACATTCATTCTCCTCTCCAGGCCTTAGGAGACATATTGCTTGTACCTTCCTAGATGCAGAGAAGAGAAGTAGAATACCATTTCAAGAAGTCTCACTTAAATTGTAATTAATAAAGAAGAAAATCTGAAATCACAGATTCACCCCTTTGTTTCTGCAGTAATGAAAGGCAATTAGAATGCTTACTTGTCTGAGGCATTGTAAGTGATATTAATCTAAAAAAATATTTTCATTACATAATAGGTCACATTGGGAGTATATATCTAAAGTCTGTTACCTCATTAGAAATAATATTAAGTCAAAAAAGCAAGTGTATTTAGGAGTTATCCATATAGAACAAACTATTTAAAACAGTTGTTGGCTGCTATTCAGCTGTGTTCAGTCATTTTTCATTTGTGTCTGACTCTTTGTGACCCTACTTGGGTTTTTTTTTTTGGCTGAGATATTGGAGTGATTCGTCATTTCTTTTTTCAGCTCATTTTACAGATGAGGAAACTGAGGCAAACAGGGTTAAGTCTCTTGCTCAAGTCTGCACCACTAGTAAGTAGCTGAGACTGAATTTGAACTCAGGAAGGTGAGTGCTCCTAACTCCAGCACTGTGCCACCAAGCTGCCATGTACAAAGGAGATAATTTTACATAAAGATAAAAACCAAGAACAGAAACAGAAGGAATATATATATATATATATATATATATATATATATACACACACACACACACACACATATATATATTAAATCAATTGGAGCTAAATAAATGCCTTTTAAATCTTTCTGTTCTATTAAAATTAGGTGAGACAAATTTAGGAAAGTCCCAAGAAACAATTTTAAAACTGCCTTGATGAATGAGAAGCAAGTTATTTGGTGCAAAGTAGGAAGTTATGAAAGGTGTGGTTTATGTGTAAGAAATAGGACATAGATTCGCCTGGCTGAAACAGTGAGTTTGAGGAAAGGTAAGTAGGTGGAAAACCTCCATACCAGTATTGTTCCTCAACAATACAGTCATAATAACAATACTTGGCATTTTATAATTCTCATAACTCTTACAAAGCATCTTCATATACATTTTATCCCTTTTGCTTTATTTTGAATCCTCAATTATAGAAGTCTCTATCATTTATATAATATTTTAATGTTTCCAAAGTACTCTGTAAATGGTTTCTCATATGATCCTTAAGACAAAATAGGTGCTGTTTTTGTCCTCATTTTAGGAAGAGGAAACTGAGATGAGAGGAGTTACATGGTTTATCTAGTGTCATAAGCTAGTGTCTGGGAAATTATTTGAATTCAGGTCTTGTTGAATCAATGTGAAGTACTTTATTCTATTACCTAGGAAGTCCACCAATGGGAATGCTGAAGAGGTAGGAAAGGCATAATTAATGATGCCAAAATAAATCTAATCCCCTATAATCTAGTTACTTTCTTTTGTTTCATAGTCAGTGACTGTTTTATCAATTATACCCATCCATATTGTAGATATTTGCCATTGGTTACAAGTGGAATTAGGCAAAAATGACCAACAGGTGGAATAAACAAACTTTTAAAAGTATGAACTTTACTGTGAGTGGATTAGCAAATGATTATCTTAAATGAAATTTTATGTAATTCTAATATTTCAGAGTTATAAGCTTTGTTTTGTTTTGTTTTTGATACAGATATTCTTTTCACAGATAGAGGTCAAAATCTCTTTCCACTTCAGTAGGTCAGTAGAAGGTCTTTGTTAGTTGTGAACAGTTCTTCAACTTTTGTCAAATTAAAGAAAAACCGTTGCTCAGTGACCAGCTATTGATGTGCTTCTTCTGTAATGAACTAGGTTGATTTCTCCCCTGTCTTTGGGTTCAAGATCAAGTACTCTCCAGCATAAGGAAATTTCCCATGGCTTGGATTTTGTTGGTACTGTTATATATTATCGGGGTTCTCCTTAACCCTGACATTGAAGTGGGATTTCAGTGGATGCGTCATTGTTTTCCTGATGAAAAAAAATGAAGAAATTATAATTGCTCATACTTAATATAGAGTAGGTGGAGTAGTTAAAATCTAGATTCACATATATACTAGCTGTGTAAGTTAAGTCATAACCCATTTACTTCAGTTTCTTGATGTGCAAAATGTGAATAATAATAGCTTCTACCTTCCCCATAGTTGTTTCAATTATATTTGTAATTGTATCTGATACAAGTGCTTAAGAATTTTTCCCTTTTTCTTTCCTTCCTTTTTATACAGGTTTTACATAATTTTTTTTTAACTGAGACAATTGAGGTCAAGTGACTTGCCCATGGTCACACAGCTAGGAAGTGTTAAGTGTCTGAGACCAGATTTGAATTCAGGTCCTCCTGACTTCAGGGTTGGTCCTCTATCCACTGAGCCACCTAGCTGCCCCCCATTTTACAAAAAATTTCAATGCAGCTTTAAATTATTAAAGTTAGACTAAAAATTTTTGGTGCACCCTGAAAAATCTCATTTAATATTCACAGTAGCCCTAAGATGTAGGTGATATTATTATTACTTTTTTTTTTAACAAACCAGGAAATTGAAATAGAGAAGATTAGTAGGATCATAGACCCAGAGATGGAAGGGGCCTTATTTAGACCAATTCTTTCCTTCTGCCAATGAAGAAACTGAAGCTTAAAGGATTTAAATAATTTTTTTCAAAATCATGTAACTTTTAAGAGTCTAAAATGGAATTCAAACCATAGTTTTCCTGACTCAAGTCCAGCATCCTCCACACAATGACATGTTGAAGTAACAAAGTCTAGAAATACAATTCTGTTAGAAATAGAAAAATAATTTGTTTATTAATTTCTCAGCCTCTAACTCTGATGAATAGACTAAGCAACTAACCTCAACAAGCCCCAAAATCTTATTGGCCTTTTCTCAGTTGTCTCCTTTGCTAATCATGCATTGGCTTACAAACTTTCAAAAGCTCATTATTCTAATTATTGTTAAACTGTTTTAGACAAAAGAGCTTTTATTCTACTAATTTGCTAATAAAGCATAAGGCGCAAGGTGGGAGAAGGGCAATTATTAGGTGGTGCAGTGAATAGGACACCAGGCCTGAAATCAGGAAGACCTAAGGTAAAATCAAGTCTCAGACACTAAATAAGTATGTGATCTTGGATAAGTCACTTATCCCTATTTTTACCTCAGTTTCCTCATCTGTAAAATGAGTTGAAGATGAAAATGGCAAACCACTCCAGTATTTTGCCAAGAAAACTCCAAATGGGATCATGAAGAATCAGATATAACTGAACAATAAAGAATATTTTTAATGTTTTTTAAAGATTGTTGACTCAGTTTTTAAACTAAGGAGAATCAAAGGGAACATCAGAACATATGGGGGATGATTTTGAAGTTCACCAACTCTGACAATTTTCTGTCATTCATATTTGTAGAACCAGTTGTTACCATTCCAATATTCATTCTTAGCAGTCAAAAAGGATTAATTTTAAAAAAAGCTACATTTTTTTAATATTACAGATTATTGGCATTGAATATCTTTGAGTATAAATTAATCCATCTGGAATTATATTGTTTTAGTTTTTTGCATTTAAATTTTCCTCCACATTGTCTCAATTTCTTCACATCTAAATAATGTGTTCTAAGTTCACATCAATTTTTTTTCTTTTTTTTAAAGATTCAATATTTCTCAGCATATAGCTATTTTTTTTTAACAAAAAAAAAAATTTTACCAGCAGCAACTCTGTGGGGTACATCAGAAATATTCAGCTCAATAGTTTGTGCCAGGCCGTGCTCTTTCCCTGGGCATGGAGAAGAAGAGAGCCTCTTCCATAATTCCCTCCTTTCTTTTTTTTCTTCCTCACCAGTGTTAGAAAAGAAAACTGGCTGACTCCCTTTTATGATCTCTGCTCTCAACTTCCTATACTACCTAGTTGAAGGCTGTCCTGATGCATATGCATATGTATTGAATGTGCTCTATGGAAAGCCAACATTTAGATGGAGGGAAATTGAAGAAAATTGAGGTAGGGTCATCATTAGGCCACCAATACTATCCCTGAGCCTTGCTCTTTTTGGGGTCATTCTGATTTGGAGCTGTATATTTTTGCTATATCTGAATGCATTGTTTAAGAGGTAGAAAATGTTTCTTTCCTGTAGGTTGTTGCTAATGATTGTATCAAATCCTTTTTTATATGAGAATTGAAGGGAGAATAAAGTGAATTATTTTCTCTTTGGAAAAAATGAAAACCTTAAAGAAAAAAGAATAAGTACATCTATGTGTATATGCATGTGTGTGTATGTATGTGTGAAAATTCCAGGCCTGGAGTGAGGAAAACTCGTCTTCATAAACTTACTTTTAAACACTTACTAGCAGAATGAGTCTTGGCAAGTCACTTAATGCTATTTACCTCAGTTTCTTCATCTGTAAAATGAGCTGGAGAAGAAAATGGCAAAGAACTTTTTTTTAAATTTTTGCCAAATCCAAATGCAATAACTTGATTGAAACAACTGAAAAACAAAATTATGATTGATAAAGGTGATCCACAACCATAAACCCTGTGACTCTGTGGAGAGAAGCGATGGATTTCTTGAGTACAGCGTTTCTGAGTTTCATTGATAATAAAGCAGATTGAGTATTTGCACTGAGTGCCCTTAATATGGTAAACCCCTAAAGGCAGGACACCACTGGAATGCTGGGATAGTGCAGGGGAGAGGGGGGAAGGGGCAGGGAGGAATGAAAATGGAACACAATGGTCCAGGTTAGAAACATAGCTCAAAGCCTCTGTGTTGTTCAACAGTGAGGTAAATCCTTGAAAGGCTCATGTGCTTCCAAATTGTGTGAAATAAGTATACTCTGTCTGTTGCTAGTACTGTGTAACTTCTTAGAACTCTTATAAAAGTACAATTTTAAAGGGAATCAGTCAATTTTCTAAGAAACATGACATCTACTTTCCGTGTCACCTCACCTCCCACTTATTGTATTTTACCATCATAATTTTAGAGCTTGAAGGAACCTCAGAAACCATTAGTGCAACCCCTACTTTACAGATTAGAAAACTAAAGCTCAGACAGGCTGATTGACTTGTCCCGGGTCACACAGGTAAAGCAGCTAGGTTGGTGTAGAGGGTAGAGAATTAGATGAAGTCAAAAAGATCTGATTTAGACTCCTACCTTAGACACAGTAGCTGTGTGACCCTGAGAAAACTCTCTAGAATTTAAGGTTTCATCTGCCAATTGAGAAGGCTAAAAAATGGTTTCTAAGACTCCTTCCAGCTCCAGTTCTGAGACAGGGAGGTTGAGATTCCCCACTAATATAGTTTTGGTATTTCTTGCTGCAATTCATTTAATTTCTCCTCTAAGAATTTGGATGCTATATTGCCTGGTACATATATATTTAGTACTGATACTATTTCATTATCTATAGTACCCTTTAGCAACATGTAAATTCTTTCTTATCTCTCTTATTTAGATCTTTTTTTTTTTTTTTTTGCTTTTGCTTTGTCTGATATCAGGATCGCTACCTGTGCCTTTTTTTCCCCCTTCAACAGAAGTATAATATATTCTATTCCAGTCATTTACCTTTATCCTGTATGCATCTCTCTAATTCAGATGTGTTTCTTGCATACAACATATTGTAGAGTTCTGGTTTTTAATCCATTCTGCTGTTTTTGTTTTATGGGAAAGTTCTTCCAATTCACATTCATAGTTATAATTACTAACCACGTATTACCTCCATCTTCTTTCCCCAGTAATACTTTTCTCTCTTTTCACCCTTTCTCTTCTCCCAATGTTTTGCTTTTGACTTCCACCTTCCTCAATCCACCCTCTTTTCTATCAGCTCCCCACTCTTTTCTTACCCCTTTCCCTTTCTATTTCTGCCCTCCTTTTCCCTTGTCTTTCCTCTTCCCTTTTCTTTCCCCCTTCCCTTTGAATTGCCTATAGGGTAAGATAAATCTCTATACCCAAATGACATTTGTATGTTTCTCCTTCTTTGAGTCATGTCTGTTGTGCAGGGGGTCCAGGACTCACAATTTGCCCTCTGTACTTTGGTTAGAAGTCTCAAAGCTGGCCTGCTGAATCCCTGACCTGATGAGCTAGCACAGAAAGTCTCCATTGCATCTCCAGCTTTCACTAAGAACTTTCTACTATATTTCCCACCGAGCACCTGAATTGGGCTGCATTTTCCTTTTGCCCAAGTGAAATGCAAAGTTCTTTCAAGATATCTTAAGCTGGAAAATTGTTTCACTCCAAATTTTTGTGGGTTCTGTCACTCCAGAATCTGTTTAGAGGCTTGATTTAGCATTTCTGAGGAAAACTGGAGAGAGCTCAGACAACTTCCTGGCTGTACCATCATGTCCTTCCAACTCTAAATATATGAGGTAATATTCTTAAAAGACAGTCCTGGGATATTTTAAATATGAAACTCATTATTAGCAAATGAGTAAGACATTGTACAAGCCTAATTTTGTGCAAAATTAATTTTGCAAAATTTCATTGTAGCTCCCTTCTCCCCCTCCACCCATAGATTAAATTCTATCTATAGAATCAACAAAATTGATGAGGACAGATTTGAGGGAGAGAGCATTTAAGTACAGATGATATAGCATTCCGAGCAATGCAGGAGAGCTAGGTAGTATAGTAGAGAAAGTTCTGGTGCTTGAGTCAGGAAAATTCTTCTTGAGTTCAAATCTTGCCTCTGATCCTTACTGTGTGATCATGAACATGTCACTTAATTCCCATGGACTTTCCCCACTGTGAAGGAGACTGGGTTAGAAGATTTTATATAACAAGAAGAAGTACAAGTAGAAAAAATAATTAGGTATGTTCTATTTTAAGAAAATCAAATATTTATATAATTATTAACATTAATCAAAGTATACACACAAACGTGTGTGTGTGTGTGTGTGTGTGTGTGTGTTTGTATTGCCCAGGACTCTTTATTTAATTTAGAATTTCATTTGACTTACAAAAGTGTAAAGTGGGGGCAGCTAGGTGGCGCAGTGGATAGAGCACCAGCCCTGAAGTCAGGAGGACCTGAGTTCAAATCTGGTCTCAGACACGTAACAGCTGTGTGACCCTGGGCAAGTCACTTAACCCCAATTGCCTCAGCAAAAAGCAAAAAAAAAAAAAAAAAAAGTGTAAAGTGCATGTAACTGATGATTGAATATAGGAAGAAAAAGTTTTAATAGTCAGTAATTGCATTGAAAAATTAAAGTAGACCTCCAAAAAATTCTGAATAAAATATTTCATATTTAGAAGAGATTATAAAAAAATCTACACCAAGTAATTTTTTGGGGGCTCTTTGAGCATAGTTTAGCTTGTTTATCATCTGGCTTAATCTAATAATGTTTCATGGACTAGGTGAGATTTTGTCAATTGTTGAAGGAAAAAGAAAAGGGACCAGTCTGAAGAACTCAGTTTTAAACCAGGAATAAAATGAGAACAGTAAAGTCACATCACAGTATTTCCCTTAAGGTAGATGACAGTCTAACGTTTAGAACTAGACATTGAGATAAGGTTGGCCCTGAGCAAAACTGAAGTAAAGTTTTTCTTTAGTTTACCTTACTCTTTTTTTTTTTTTACTGCCCTCTCCCCATTGCCCAAGCCTTCACATTCTCATCTTCTTCCTCTTTACAATTTCAAACCACAATGTCCTGTCCCTTATTAACACCTATTCACAGGAAAAGCTTTCATGGTATTCATTATTTAAATGGTTTGACCTAGAGGGGCGGAGCCAAGATGGGGGAGTAAAAGGTGACTCTCTGCGTCCTCCTCCAATCTTCTCTCAAATCAACAATAAAATAAGCCTCTGAACTGATTTTCAGATCACCAAATCCAGAAATATTTGGATACTGCTTGCTGATATCTCTGAAAAACTTCACATCAGGTTTGTCTAACTGGGACAGAGGGATAAACAGAGGATTCCCGTGTCAGAGAACTATGGTGTAGGCCCGAAGTGAGGGTGGGACTCAGCCCAGCTCAGCTCATTCTGGCAAAAACTCCAAATTCCAACCTCCAAATTCCAAACACCTGGAGTTTATCTGAGGCACTCGGGACACTCTGCCCTGATTGGGGGCAGGTGTTCTGGTAGACTTGCCTTGTTTAAGGAGTAATTCGGAATTAGTCCTAGCCCCCACCGGCCCATCACTTTAAGTTAATTTGCCAAAGTGCCCCAGGGCAAAGATCTTCAGCTGCCCTCTCAGCCACTGTTTTTTTTTCCCCTACCTTAAAGAGATATCCACTCTGTCTAAAAAAAAAAAAATGAAGAAGCAAAAGAGAGCTCTCACCATAGACAGCTTTTATAAAGAGAAAGAAGTGATGACCCCAGATCCAGAAGTTCCTTTAGACAAAACTCTAGAGGAAATCAGCAAGGACCATCACTGGTCCCCTTTTCAAAAGGCCTTTCTGGAAGATTGCTTAAAGAACCTAATAAAAGAGCTGGAGGATAAATGGGAAAATAAACTGAAATCAGTGCAAGAAGGATACAATATCTTGCAAGAAGGATATGATGCCCTGCAAAAGACATATGAAAAGACACCAATTTATTGAAAAATAAAATTAGTGAAGTGGAAAAAGTCAATAATGCACTGAAAAATAAAATTAGTGAAGTGGAAAAAGAGTGCAATGAACAAAAAAATTCAATTGGCCAGTTACCAAAGGAGCTTAAAAAGTTAACTGAAGAAAACAACACTTTAAAAATAAGAATTGAACAAATGCAAGTGAATGACTCAATAAGATTTCAAGAATCAGTCAAACAAAAACAAAAAAAATGAAAAACTAGAAGAAAATATGAAATATCTCCTAGGAAAAACAACTGACTTGGAAAATAGATCTAGGAGAGATAATCTAAGGATTATTGGGCTTTCTGAAAGCCATGATAAAAAAAGAATCTAAACACTATCTTCCAGGAAATCCTGAAAGAAAACTGCCCTGAGATTGTAGAATCAGAAGGCAAAATCACCATTGAAAGAATTCACCGATCACCTCCTGAAAGAGACCCCAAAATTAAAACCCCAAGGAATATCGTGGCTAAATTTCAGGACTATAGCACCAAGGAACAGATTCTGCTAGCAGCTAGAAAGAAACAATTCAAATACCGAAGATCAATAATTAGAATCACAGAGGATCTGTCAGCCTCCACACTGAAGGATCGAAGGGCCTGGAACCAGATATTCCAAAGGGCAAAGGAACTTGGATTACAGCCAAGAATAACCTATCCAGCTAAAATGAGCATTATCCTCCAGGGAAGAAGATGGTCATTCAATGATATAAGTGAATTTCACCTATTTCTAATGAAAAGACCAGATCTGAACAAAAAATTCGACATCCAAACACAGAACTCAAGAGATGCATAAAAAGGTAAAAAGGAAAGGACTCTTGAGAACTTTATTTCTACTAGGGGGATACTTAAAGTTTGGGGGTATAATTAACTAGATATTACTTTGATAATATGAAAAAGAGAACTAGAGGGGGAAAGGTTGTCACACTGGGGAAAAGAGGGGAAAAGTGGTAAAATAAGATCTAAAAAAAAGGAGGTAAAAACAAGGTAAAATCTCTTGAAGAGGCAAAGAAAACCTAATACAATTGAGAGAAAGAGGGGAGGGAGATGAGCATTGTGTAAATCCTACTCTCATCAGGTTGGGCTCTAAAAGTGTATATCAGACACTTGATTTCACATAGAAACTTGTCTGTTGCTAGAGGGAAGTGGGAGGGAAAGGAGGAAAAGTAAGGGACAAACTAATAGAAGGGAAAATAGAACAATCAGGGGAAAGGAGTAAAAACAGGGGGAGGGGATCTAAAGGGTGGAGTATTGTTTGGGGGAGGGGGTCATCAAAAGCAAAGTACTGAGGAGGAGGGAAGGGAGAAAGGGGAAAGGAAAGGGGAAAACATAACTTGGGTAAATAAGATGGCAGGAAATAAAGAATTAGTTATTCTATCTGTGAATGTGAATGGGATGAACTCTCCCATAAAGCGGAAGCGGATATCAGACTGGATTAAAAACCAGAATCCCACAATATGTTGTCTACAAGAAACACATCTAAAACATAGTGACACATATAGGATGAAGGTAAAAGGCTGGAGCAGGACCTATTATGCTTCAGGTGATCAAAAAAAAAAAGCAGGGGTAGCAATCCTTACCTCAGATCAAGTAAAAGCCAAGATAGATCTAATCAAAAGAGATAAGGAAGGAAACTATATTTTATTAAAGGGTACCATAGATAATGTAGCAATATCTATACTAAATATATATGCACCAAGTGCAAAAGCATCCAAATTCGTAGGGGAGAAATTAAGAGAGATGCAAGAAGAAATAGACAGTCAAACTATACTAGTGGGGGATCTCAACCTTGCTCTCTCAGAATTAGATAAATCAAACCACAAAATAAACAAGAAAGAAACTAGGGAGATCAACCAATTGTTAGAAAAGTTAGGTATGATAGATCTATGGAGAAAGTTGAATGGAGACAGTAGGGGGTTTACTTTTTTCTCAGCAGTCCATGGAACCTATACAAAAATTGACCATGTGTTAGGGCATAAAAACCTCAAAATCAAATGAAAAAAGGCAGAAATAGTAAATGCATCTTTTTCAGATCATGATGCAATAAAAATCACATACAATATAAGGCCAGGAGAAAATAAACCAAAAGTTAATTGGAAAGTAAATAATCTAATCCTGAAGAATGAATGGGTGAAAGAGCAAATCATAGACACAATCAATAATTTCATCCAGGAGAATGACAATAAGGAGACAACATTGCAAAATTTGTGGGATACGGCCAAAGCAGTTATAAGGAGCAATTTTATATCTCTAGATGCTTACTTGCATAAAATAGAGAAAGAAAAGATCAATGAATTGGGCTTATTATTAAAAAAACTAGAAAAAGAACAAATTAAAAACCCTCAATTAAAAACCAAATTGGAAATTCTAAAAATAAAAGGAGAAATTAATCAAATTGAAAATAAGAAAACTATTGAATTAATAAATAAAACTAAGAGTTGGTTCTACAAAAAAACCAACAAAATAGATAAGCCTTTAGCTAATTTGATAAGAAAAAGGAAAGAGGAAAATCAAATTGTTAGTCTCAAGAATGATAAAGGAGAACTTTCCTCCAATGAAGAGGAAATTAGAGCAATAATTAGGAGTTATTTTGCCCAACTTTATGCCAGTAAGTTTGATAATCTAAATGAAATGGAGGAATATCTACAAAAATATAGATTGCCCAAGTTAAAAGAAGAGTATATAAATTATTCAAACAGCCTCATATTAGAAAAAGAAATAGAACAAGCTATTAACCAACTCCCTAAGAAAAAATTTCCAGGGCCAGTTGGATTTACATGTGAATTCTACCAAACATTCAAAGAACAATTAATTCCAATATTATACAAACTATTTGAGAAAATAGGGGCAGAAGGTATATTGCCAAATTCCTTCTATGAGACTGATATGGTGCT
>JAJPUD010001098.1:342360-385586 GCA_023553655.1 Myrmecobius fasciatus
AGAGAGAGAGAGAGAGAGAGAGAGAGAGAGAGAGAGAGAGAGTGAAGGACAGTCTGGAAGGAGAAAAGCAAAAGATAATAACATTAAAAGAAAACATGACTTCCAAAAAAGCAAAACATTGATCTTGAAGATAGAATGGTAGCAATTTAAGTATAAGTCTCCAGATAAATTCAAGTAAAGAACCAAAAAAGCAAAAAAACCAAAAATTGAACGATAATAGAACAAATAATACAAGAAAATTGCCCAGAAGTTCTGACCACATGAAACCAAGTATCAATTGAAATAATCTTTAGATTGCTCCAAGAAAACAAATATAAACCCTATCCTACAAATGCTAAAACAAAGTTGTTAAATTTTATAATTCTATTAACAAATAACAAATTCTGAGAGCAACCAGTAAAAAGAACTTCAAATGAAAGGGAAAGGAAATGCAAATAACATAGACTATAAAGTACTTAGCATAAATGGCAGAGAAAGAATGGAATCATGTGTTCTGACAAGCAAAGGAGGAAAGAAGCTCTAATAAGCTAGTTGTGACTCAAAATACCGTGCTAACTTGAGCCTTATTATTTATGAAAGATGGATGTTCTATTAAAAAAAGAAACATATGAAGTATTTCTAGAAACACACTATGAATAAGTTAATTGATTTGCAAACAGTCCAGACAACAGAGATAAAAGAAAAATAAACAAATACCACAATTAAGTATAATAACAGAAAGACCACTAAGAATTATATTTCTAAAAGTATACTGAGAGACAAGGTTGAAAGTATAAGTCAAATATAGAAGTCAGTCCACTACCTCTCCTCTCTCACATTTTCCTTCTGAGCCTTCCAAACATTGAACTAGCTCTGGCAATAGTCAAGATGGTGTTTGCTGCCCAATAACTCCAGGAGAAATCACAGGAGCAGAACAGAGTCCGGTATACAACATTTGTAGATACAACCAAAGCCTTTCATAATGTCAATCGTGAGGGTTTATGGAAAATTTTGTCAAAATGTGGTTGCCCAGAGAAGTTCATCATTGTAGGATATCAAATTCACGATCTCATGCTTGCCTGGGTTCCAGCAAAGGACAATGCTCTCCAGCTTTCTCAGTCACTAATTGACTGAAACAAACTCCCATGCTTTTTAGCATTATGTTTGTTGTCAAACACCTTCAATGAAGACAAACTTGGTGTCAAAGTCAGGTAATGCACTGATGGTCAAATTCTTCAACCTGAAAAAGCTACAAGCCAAAACAAAAGTGGAGGGTGTGTTGGTGCAAGATTTTTTCTTTGCTGACGATTGTGCATTCAATGAAGACTCCAAAATTGAAATGCAACAAAGTATGGATCAATTCTTTGCCTCTTGGGCTAATTTTGAACACTAATAATAAAAAGGTACTCCATCAGCCAGCACCACATCATTCATATGTGGACTCATCAGTTATAGGCAATGGAGAAGTTTTGAATGCTGTGGATAAATTCACTTACTTTTGCAGAATAGGAGGAATGGGGAAAGAAGAGAGAAAGAAGATAAAAGAGAACATATGATATACTTTAATTAAGTAAAAATTAAAAATTAGGAATAAATCATATTTATTGTGCAGTTGCTTAGGGGAAAGAGAGACTGTAAGATGCCTTTAAAATATTTTTCCCTATTACTCCTCTTAACTGATTATCATTCTGCCCTACCATCACATATTCTGATGAGATTATATATATTTTGAAGGTAAATTTTTTTTTTATTTCTTCCCTATCCCCACACTGTGCCTATTATAGTGCCCAGCACACTCACTTATAGTGGATACCTGATAAGAGTTTGATTGCTTGGGTAAGTGAGCAAGTCATATCTACCACTGAAGAGTATGCCTTTCAATACAAAGTTTAGGAATATATTGACTAATTTTTCTTCTAAAAATATATCATATGTCAATGTCAAGTTTGCAGGAAAAAAATACAAGCCCTTTGGAATGAAAAGAGCTATATTAATGTGAACTAATATATTCTAAGTTTTCTAATGTCCTCCTTCAACAGTCAAGGGAATAATTGCTTTTACCTTGTGACTGTTCTAAGGTACACCTTTTCCAGAGTCAGGCAGCAGCAGCTGATTGTCTGCAGGTATGTGCCTGGGGGAAGCTATTGAATGTCAATGCAAATCAGGGCAGCTTCCTCAGCTGTAGAAAGTTACCGGCAGGAACCTTGAAGGCATAGGTATATTTTAGGACAGAGTACTGCACCTTGTGTCACTAAGTTGATGTTCCCATGCTACTAATTTTTGACCTTGGTATTGGTTATTCTATGGTTTCTTAACAAGAGGATTTTATGATAAAGCACTGAAATATTGAAAACAATCTATTTTTAAGGTATCATGGAGGCAATAAGTTCATTATCTTTCTATTATTAGTGCTGGAACCATGAATGTTTATATTGTTCTTCTCTTAGGAGCCTTTGCTGATCCTTGACAAAAAGGAATGTTGAAGCTTTAAAATAAGAACTGTAAAAATAATGAAAGTAGAATGTTGTGTTAAGTGTGTCCTGAATGCCAAATGGAGAAAACCCCATTGTAAGATCATTCTTTTATAAGTGAATTTTTGATCAAAAAAGAGAGAGAGAAACAGAATCCTGAAATGGCAGCAGCACTTTCATTTTTTATCTGTTACTTTTTGTTCTTCAAAAGAAATGGTATAAATTTCAAATGTGCTGGGACCAAGCCACCTGCTAAAGACTTTTTTTTTTTTTCTTTCACAAATAACTTGATGTGCTAATTAACTGCTAAAGGTTGGGGGAAGGGTTTGAATAATCACAATGATAATGGGCCGCTGTGGGGGAAATACATAAAACTGAGAGCCTTTTTCTATTCATTTTGAATAATTTTACTGCTTTCCATCTTAACATGGTCAAAGGATTGGTCCAAAAGGAAAGGGCTTAAGGTCTTATTTATAACTCTATTGGATGCTCTGTTATTTTATTTCTTTCTTATGTTTTATGTATATATAAGGCCTCTGCAGAGTTGCATCAAAGATGGCTCAAACTCTGCTTCTACTTGTGAGACATAGAGCAAGTCACTTAAACTTTCCCAACCTCTCATTTGCAAAATAAGACTTCTATATGTAATCTTGTGAATGCAAGAGAGTTACTGTGAATGAAGACATTAAAAAAAATGCTTTTCTACCAGCATTTCACTGATCTTTCTGAATTAGACAACTCCTATATTATGCATCATTTAGTATCAAATAAATACAAAATTAAGTCATCTAGTAAATGATTCCAAGGATTTTGTTGCAAATTCTCTAAAATCATCTCAAGAAGTCTTTTTTTGAGAGAACTAAAGAATTGTTTACTATAAAAAAATTAATTTACTTAAAATGTATTTATTGAAATATTTTGATTTTATAGCACTTTTATTATTAGAAATATTCCTCTTCACCTAGTAAATGAGTTAACTCTAAAAAACCATTTAGCCAACTAACCCTATACTAAGCAAACTTGTCAGTTATAAGCAATAGTTCTCATCCAGTGAAACTGAGGCAAAAGAAGTAACTTATTCAGAGTCACATAGCTAATAAATGTGTGATTTGAACCCAGACTTAACTTTAAACCTTACCCACTATCTGCTAGCTATCTATAGGTAAGTACTTACTACAAGAGACTTAACAACTAAATTTTAGGATAGGTGGGAACAAACAAAGAAAAACAATCCCACTCTCAAAAATTCCATAGTCTGTTTTCCTGGTTCCTAAGCAATTTGTTTTCAACACTTTATAGCTCTTATCAAAAGACTAATTTGGAAAATTTTTCATTGAAATTCAGGTTAAGCTGCATGCATTAAAATAGTAGAGGCCAAAAGAAATTCAGACTGAGGCAGACTAACATCAAAATATAAATATTTATAATTATAATAACTCACATTTACATGGTGCTTTATAATTTATGAAGTTCTTTCCCCAATATTCTGTGATAAAGGTAATAATAGCTAATATTTATATAGTGCTTATTATGTGCCAAACACCTTATAATTTCTTATCTAACTTGATCCTCACAATTACTCTGTGATTTAAGGAAACTGAGGCTGACTTACCCAGCATAACATATTTCAGATTGTAAGTCTAGTGTTCTACCCATAGCATTATTTAATATAGGTGGCATTCTTCTATTTTATAGCCAAGGAAGCTGAGGCACAGAGAAGTCAAAATACTTGCCCACAGATGCATGACTTATAAGTGGGGTAAATTTCTGATTGAACACAGATTCTTTAATTTCAAGCATAGTGCTTGTCCCACCACACAGAATTCAAATTGGTTTATGACTTAATACTATTACCATGGAGCTGCTAAGGAAAGAAAGTATTGAAGTGAATCCTTAGGAGAAAGCAACAAGAAAAAGCCAGTGATTTTAACACCTGTTCTAACCCAAATCACATTGTGCAGTAAATCACATAGATCAAGGTCAGCCCTTGAACCCAGGTTCTCTGACTCCAAATCAAGCATTTCCCTACTCCCTCCCCAATTATGACACTCTGCTTCTCACAATTGATGTTTCCCTTAAGAGAGAAAATAGAATGTCCCAATTATGTATGGTTGTGTCAATGCTTTTTGCAGCTGAAAAGACCTTTACAACAGCTCAGCAGTTGTGGATGACAGTTTGAAAATTGCAGCCGGATCCTTAAAAGGGAAAAAAAAATTTCCTTGAAAGTTTTCAGTCCAAGCAGGGATGTTTCAGAGGGTTTTGTTTGTTTCTAAGGCAAAAGCTAGTCTCTTTGGGAGGGTTAGAGCAGCATCTGTCAGTTATTCTGTCCGGACACAAGAAATGTATAAGGGGGTATAACATTTTGGTAGTTACGACTACTAGTTACAAAGTTGAGTTTTAAGAAGTAGATTGCAGGAGCGAGAAATAAGGAATAGATCTTGAAGAGTTCCAGAACTAGGCAAAAACAACAGGGCAAGAAAGGTGAAGTGGGTGGAAGGAAGTGGGGCTGTCACTGTATGAATCAGAATAGCTCTTGATCCAAGCGGAATTTGTCAACTAGGCCAAGTTTACTTGTTAGAAAACTCTCCCAGATTTTATTTCTGAGTATTTGCTTTTTTGGTTTCCTTTTGCTAATTCTCTTATACAGTCCCACACTAGTACACACACCTCTTCACCCCCTATTACATGCTGTCCAACATATACTCCATCCCAATGTGGGAGGGTCAGTCTCAAACAGAACATATAGTAGGAACTTAATAAATGCTTCTTGACTTGACTTGTTATGCTGACTTTACAAAACTGTTCATTTTGACATGACTTTTCAGCCCATTTTCCTCAGCAGTACCCATTCAACATGCATGTTCCTCATTTAAAATAAATACATGCACATACAAAGAAACACATGAATGAATGAACTCACCTTCTTTTAACTAGCTTTAAAAAAAAAAAATGTAGCTTCCCTGAAAGAAATTGTGCTGATAAAATAATTTACAATAAGATTTTAGTGACTGAGAGTAGTTTTTTCCAGGGCAAATTTGCATTTTAAAAGAGGAAATAACATGTGACCTGAAACATGAATAGAAATTTCCATAGTGTAGTATTTGAGTGAGCTGGACCTTGTCTCAATTCTTAAGTCACTTTTACTCCACCTATATTTAAGAGCAGCTCTTTTGGTGGTACTTTTCAAGTTTTTTGGAAATGTATTCTCCTTCCTTAGAGAGCCATATGTAAATAATAGGTAACAAAGTAAAGTTGAAGCCTCTAAACTATAGCAATCATTTTTACTTAAAATCTGCCTTAAGGCACGAAAACCTATTCCTTCTGGGCTGGCCTTGGGCAAAATAGTGAATTAGGCATAGTTTTTCTAAGATTCCTCCTCCTCCTCCTTATTCATTCTTTCAACAGAAATATTCTGCTCCCTTTGCCTTTCAATCACACTTCAACTATCCAGGATATTATTCTCTGATTACTTGTCCTTCCTCATTTATTGCTGTAACCCCACCTATGTTTTCTTAATGTTCCTTCTCCCTGCTCCTGTAAAACCTTGGGTTTTATTCTTTGCTAGAGAGTAAAGAGCAGAAATGGATTCATCAGATAAATCTGGCCCTTTCCAGGTGTCTAAACCTAATTAAAACAAATTAAGTAGGAGTTAGACTAAAAGGATATAATCTGAAGACACAACCATAGGGTTGAATTCAGAGAACTGAAGGTAAATTATTGTCTAGAAGATTTTGGTCCAAATTCTTCTTGAGAGGTACTTATTAGCTAATAGGTAGCTAATGGACAAATCACTTAATTTCAATATTCCTCATTTCTAAAATTAGGGAGGTGAACTTAATTGCCTTTCTAGCTCTAAATTCACTAGGTTATGATGCTAAACCTACAGGAGTCTTGTAGGACTTAAAATTTTAGGACACACAAGAGGTACATATGGTACCTAATGAGTTCCTGGACATCAAGGTGGGCTTTATCAGAGAAATCTTGAAGCAGTAATAAGATTATAATATTCCCCGATGCAAACTGAGAAGGGAACTGATAGAAGCATCTAAACCTTAAGTAAGTCTTTTGTTCTTAAGTAGCTTTTTGTTCAAATGGAGTTTCCATTACAGTCCCACCCCCAGTGAAAGTCTTTGGAAATCGCACCTTACTGTATGTAATCAGAAAGTCAAGCTATATCAAACCTTTGAGGTTAAATTTCCCCTATAAATCTGCCATTGGCCTATTACATGTTTCTGCATTTCCTTTCAGGAATTAGCCTGCCAGTTAATGATGTAATCCCTTTCCTTCCCAATTCCCTTTTGGAGTAAATTTGATTTAACCTTTCAGTCAATGGCATAGTCCCACTTCATTCTCCTGGCTAATTATAAAGTTCACTACAGAACTTGTCTTTTCTCTTGTTAATTGTTAAAACCCCTTTTTTTGCTAACTATAATATTCTATTACTCTTTTGTATCTATTTCATATTTACCATTCCTAGTATCTATTTTACTTTTTCTTTTCTTTTTTTTTTTTTTTTGGCTTGAAAAGTTTGCAAGTCACCATTTAATCCAGAAATGAGAGAAAGACAGCACTACTAAAGTACATTCAGACTTTAAAGTACCAGGGGAAAAAATGCTCTTTAAAAAAAACAAAACCAAAACAAAACAAAACAAAAAAAAACAACTTGATACAAGAGCAATAAATGTGCTGCTGAGCAGTCAGCATTCCCCTGTCCACTTTGCTTTGCTCTGCCCTGTCCGATTCAGGAGAGTTCCAGAGCATGCCCATTCTTGGGATTGAGAACCCAAACCCTTCAGTAATCATAGTTCCTTAGGAAGTCCCTTCAAGACTCCAGTCGGGGAATTAAGAAGGTTAAGATGCTACTACCATTTCTGGCTGTTTTGTCCTTGCCTTGATGGGTTCTTTCTTTGGAATCTTCTCTAATGTGGGATCTGAAAGGAACTTCTAGAAGCTCTGTCTGTTCTTGAGTGATTTCTTCTAGTTCCTCTAAGATAGCATCTTCATATTCTTGGGTAAAACTGCCAGCCAAAAGATCACCAATTTGCTTCTGGTACTCTACAGCATTCCAGGTTTCATCCATTATCCTTTCCACTTCTTCTATGGACATGACCTGACACATTTTATTCAGACACTCAGTTCCAAACTTCAGGCTTCAATCACTTTCATTTCAATCTCGGTAAACTCAATATTCTGAACCATTGTTTCTAGATTTGTGATTTGGCTTTCTGTATTATCTAAGAGCTGTTCCTCATAACACTTCTTTTTAAGCAGTAACTTTGCCCTTTCTTTCTTTCCATCATGAAGAAGCTGTCTAGCAATTTCCCTTTCCCTCTCCAGTTGGTGGGTGATCCTCTTCTGGTACTACTTCAATTTATCTCACTGTTTCAATTGCAGGATAGCTTTGTCTTGCTCAGTGATCCAGCTCTGCTTCTTGCAGCTAAACAAGTTGCCCAAGATGGTCAAGGAGACCCGGCTCTGCTCAGCCGGGCACCACTTCCTCAAGTCCACAAGCTATTGTGTCAATAGATTTGTCAATAATCTTTTCTCATGAGTAAAGATATCTTTTGAAAAAGAGAAAGCCATTGTTAATTCTTCCCATGTGGCTTGTGACTCATATTTCAAACTAGGAATTGTGACCCTGATCCCATATATATATATATATATATGTATATATACATATATATGTATATATATATATATATATATATGTGTGTGTGTGTGTGTGTGTGATATGTGTGTGTATTTATATAATGAACAAATATGGAGATATTTCTAGTAGGGTATCTGTATAAGATGAACCAGAAAATAAGGTACTTACTCTTGAGTAGACCTATCATTGGAATTTCAAATCCACAAAGCTTTCCAGGCATTCCCTTTCTCTTCCCACTGGGTAAGACCTATTGAGTCTGAGTTATTGTACTCAGTTCCTCCTCATTAGACCAGGAAGGTAAAAACAGGGTCAAGGTAACATGACCGATACAGCTGTCCATCCCTGGGGATATACACACTACTTTATAAACTTGCATTTCCTTTTGTTGTATATGCCTGGCACATAGGCACTTAATTAATGTTTATTGACTAATTTTGCCTAAAGAGATAGAAGGAAATGATCTCTCTCAACCTACTGTCATTGTTGCCCTGTAGTTGTCCAACTACCTTAAAACTGAAAACCAAACTCTTCCATGCTGTCATGCAGGGATTTTGCTCAAAATCTTATGTGTTTTCTTGCTTTCTCCTTGTCTTTGTGAGATATTTTTTCCTCTCCCTTTTCTTCTGGAAGGGGGAAGATCAGACTATCTTTTCTAGGACCAGGTCTTCATGTTTCCAGAAGTTTTCACAGTCTAGTATTAAAGACCTTACATCTGCCTGCAGAAGCAAGTGTCCTATTTTCCTAAAACATATTATTGATCAGAGGATTCTTTCTCAAATTCCTCAAACCATATTATAACTGACTTAGTCTCTTATTCTGCCTATCATTTTACAGATGAGGAAACTGAGGCAAACTTAAATAATTTTCCCAGTGTCACAGAGCTAGCTAGTTGGATTTGAATTCAGAATCTCTTGATTCCAACCCACAGCACTCTGTCTATTCTACAGTCTAGCAGCACTCATGCTAGGTAGCAATTGAGACAAAAAAATGGCTTCTTTCACTTAATCAAAAAAATGTGAAAAAATAAATGAATGAATGAATGAACAAACTAACAAAAAAAACAAAAAACAAACAAACAAAAAACAAAAACAAAGCAATTCATCAAACTGGGAGGGGAAGACTCTCAGGATTTCTGTCCAAAACAGAAATTATTGCTATTTACATTTACTCTGAGTCAATCAGGATTCAAACCAATTGTCATGGTCCTCTTTGGAGAAAAAATGGCAAACAATCTCTGCTCTTATGCTAATATTCCTACAAAAATGTCTGATTAGATGCCCTAAGGTACTATATTATTGAGAAATACCATTGACTTATTTGGTTTGATTTCATTTTTGCTTTCTCAGACATAAAATACCTTAGGTAGTTAAATTAATGAGGAGGCAAAATAATAACTATTAGACTAATTTCAAGTGCTTCAATGCCTACTGTGTACTTAGGGTTATATGATTAAATTATTCAGTTGTATAAAGAGAAAGGGCAGCTAGATAGTGCAATGGATAGAGTGCTAGTCCTGATGTTAGGAAGATCTGAATTTAAATCCTTAGTTTTTTCATTTATACAACGAGTTGGAGAAGAAATGACAAATCACTTCATTATCTTTGCCAAGATCTTGACAAGTTAGTATTTAGAGTTACTAAATAGATTCATAAAGAGACATGACTGAAAAACAAACTATAATAAAAGAGAAAACAAATTAAAATAAAAGAGAAAGTTACTAATAATTGTAGGAAGGTATGATGTCATGTAAAATAATATATTTCTTAAGATGTGAAATAAGTGATGAATAAATAATGTTTCCAAATAAAAATCAATAATAGGAGTTTTTATGGAGTATGATATAATAAAAATAATTTTGATGTAAAATAACAATGATTTTGTGGTCCTTTGATTTTAGTGGAGAATTTCTATTCTAACAATAAATCAGTAAATCCTAAATCTTCTGGTTTTGGAGAGCCTCAGGGATCCCACACTCCCAATCTCAAAACAACAAACTGTCTGATTCTGAATAGACCACTCTTCAATTCATTGCTGCCTGAGCTGGTCAGTGATAATCTGGTCAGTGATAACCAAATTCCAGAGACCACTCCTCTGGGCCACAGACTTAGCATGTCAATGATAGAAAGTTGGATAAAGGGGTCTCCTATGTTTTAGGACTTTGCTAATTTCTTTTGGAATTCAGCCCACTTGTAATGGTGTTACAATTACAATAAACTTTGTCCCTTGACAAGGAAATGGGTCCAAGCCTGAGACAGTTCACACCATCAGTCTGTGACCTCAAACTTTTGAAGTACCCTTCCCAACCTCAAAAATTTCACCAAAGAATTGTTCAAACAGATTTCATTCAATTGCTTAAAATATCCCTTTTTCTTGGATTAGATTGGTCTATGAATCCTAAATTGTTTCACTTAAGAGGATAAAAGACTGAAACGGGAAAAAACCCTCTCTGAGCAATGCTAAATCCAGTAGAATATATATGCTTTTATGTTATTTAGATTTATTTATTTATTTGAATTTTATTTTATTTGCAAAACATATATATGGGTAATTCTTCAACATTAACCCTTACATAGCTTTCTGTTACAAATTTTCCCCCCAACTCCCCACCCCTCCCCTAGATGGCAGGATATAGATGTCCTTCAATTGGAGAATGCTATTTAGATTTAAAACAAAACAAAACAAAACAAACAACAGAAGAAAAGAATTTTTTTTTTCTTTTTTGCTGAGGCAGTTGAGGTTAAGTAACTTGCCCAGGGTCACACAGCTAGGGAATATTAAGTGTCTGAAACCAGTTTTGAACTAAGGTCCTCCTGACTTCAGGGCTGGTGCTCTATCCACTGGGCCACCTAGCTGCCCCAGAAAATAATTCAATCCATTGTAACGACCATATTATAATAAAGGTTAATAGGATATTCCTCCAGCCTATGTTTAAGCCACTTAATTATATAAAACAGCTAGCTATGGTGTGGCCCTTAGAGATTACCATGCCTAAGACATCTTTTCTGCCTTCACTCTGCCTCTGGGCACATTCCCTAGGGGCACAGCAAGATGAGAACAATATGGAAGCTTACTAGGGTATGATGCTATAGACTTTTGTTCAGGAAATAGTAGAATTCTCCCAGTGCTTTAAACAAATTTATTTGAAACCACTCTTTCTCAAGGGGATGGGTAAATGATAAAAGCATTCCTTTCCCATCAATATGTAGATATGTATTTATGTGTGTAGCAGTAAGGGTAATCAATGATGATAACTTATATTTACATAGTGATTTAAGGTTTCCAAAGCTCTGCATATCTCATTCAAGCCTGACAACAATCCCATGAATTAGGTATTGTAATCATTTTAATCCCTAATTTTTTGATATCAAACTAGCGATTCAGTGGTGTTATTATAGTATGTAAAGTAGAAAGGCTGGAATCATGGCCCATCTTTTTGCTACTGCCTGAGTGAACTTGAGCAATTCAATTCCTTTAACCACTCTGGGCTCTGGTTTCTTCTTCTCTCAAATGAGAAGCTAGATAATTTCTAGTTCGAACACCTTTAATTTTGGTGACTTGCCAGCATGTACACACCTAGCAAATGGGTAACCAGGTGGGGTTGGCAAAAAAATCCTGAAGTACTGATAAGAGTATGATATTTCCCGAGGTAAGCAGGGAAGGGCACTTTTGGGGATCAGCTCAGCCTTATAATCCCATCCCAAGGAGATCTTGGTAAATGCCATTTAACTGTATTCAATCAGAAAGACAAGTTATGATGTCAAACAATGGAGATTAAATTTCCCCTATAAATTTGCCCATGGTCTATGCCATTTGCTGAATCCTTTTTGGGTTAGTCCACCCTGGCAGTCTGCCTCATGATCTCTTTCCCTTCCCCCCATGTCTCATGGTGTCTTTTTCCTCCTTATAGTTAATTAACTCTTTTTAGGATGCTAAATTCCTCTATGGATTTAACCTGCTAGTTAATGGCATACTTCTACCCAATGGCATATTCCCTTTTTTTTTTTTTCCTGGTAAATGATAAGTTCCATTAGGAAACTTGTCTTTTCCTTTGTTAATTGTCATAACCCCTTTCCTTGCTAATTATATGCTCTCCCAAATATAGTTCATATTTACCATTCCTGGTGTCTATTTTACTACTTCATTTTGTCTGTAATCTCTTCTCATAAATAAAAGTACCTATTGACAAGAAGAAAACTGTTGTGAATTCTTCACATGTGAATTACTACTGAACTTCATCATTTGGTGCCGGACCTCAATCTCATCAGTAAATGTTAGAACTAGGTTTTCTGATTGCTGTGCTCTTCTCATGATGCTCTGCACCTCTAAAGCCATAAGTATTTAAGGGCTTATAATGTACTAGCCGTTGCTCAGGATATAAAGGAAGAAGATCTTTTCCCTAAAAGTGGTTTCATTTTGGTTGAGAAAATAAAATGCATATGTGAACAGTTTAAGGAATAAATTTTGAGACAATGAAAGCATTATTGATAGGGGAGGCAATGTTGCTCAGGGAAGGAATCACAGAAAAAAGTGTCATTTGATCTGATCTTTATAAGATAAGTTCCTATTTATTCAGATGTACAGACAGTGGGGAAGGGGAAAACAATTAAGTGGAGGTTCAATTGTATTCAGAGGCACAGACCTAGGAATAGCCAAGGGTCTTTAACTATAATACTTTGAAAGTAGCTTGGGTTTGGATAGGGAAGTAGTAGAAGAAAAGTCTGGACAATAAGTTGGGGCAAGATTATTGAGAGACTTGAATGAACTACATGCTGGGAATTTATCCTTATAAAATAGTAAAAGGTTAGGAATAGAAAACAAGATAATTTACATGATATTTTAAGGAGAATACCTGGTGGGATGTAATAATAATAACAATAACAATAATAACAATAACAATAGCAATTTGCACTTCAAAGTTGGCAAAGTGACTTACCAGTGTTATCTCATTTTAGTCTTATTACAAGTCCAAGAGGTAGATACTATTATTATCCCCAATTTCTAGAAGAGAACAGTGAGATGAAAAAGTTGAAGAATTCAGTCACAAAACTAGGAAATGACACAGGATTTAAACTAGATTCTTAACTCTAGATCAGATACTTTACCCTTTTCTTCCTCAAAGTAAGAGGTGACATAGTAGCATGTATAAGATTCTGAACTTGTAATATGAAAGACTCAAGTTCAAATTTTGATTCCAATATTGATTGACTAATTGATTCTAATATTTATTAGCTCTTTTACCATGGACAATTTAGACAACATCTCTAAATCTTATTCCCTTACCTGTAAAACAGGATTAATCCTACCTACAGTGTATACTTCACAAATTTGTTATGATGGCTCAATTGAGATAATTTGGATCACAGATTTGGAGGTAGAAAGGATATGAGATATCAAGTAATCTAGCAATCTTGTTTTAGAAAAGTGAAGTCCAAGATTAAATTAATTGCTTAAATTCAACAAGTTGCAAATTGAATCCACATCATTTGACTCCAAATCTATTGTTCTTTAAGTTTGTATATAAATATTAGCTATTACAATTATTATTCCTCTAGTTAGAGGAATAATAATTGTAATAGCTAATATTTATATATTAACACTATATAACACTGAAAAATTGAAGTGTAAAATGCTATCATTATGTAGGTAACCCAAAACACCAAACAATTTTCTCCAAATTTGTTGATAATTGAGGAGAAAGTCATTGTTATCTGAATTTTTTAGACTCTGCTTTGGTTGGGTGTTTCTACATATATAATAACAGAACAGTTATAGAAACTAGTTCAGACATAAATTGTCTTTAGGTCATCATTTCAATCTATGACCTATTGTCAGAGAAGCACAGATATCAGTTATGCTAATGACCATGGCATATATAGATTGACTAGTTTAATACTTTTAATGAAAGTTCCATTTGTGATGGTTTGGGGAATTTATTCTGCTGCATTGCCTGTAGCAGTATTAATTAATGTGTGAAGATTCAAGAAATGTGAATTGTTGTCTAGAGTGATCTGTATAAGGTGCCTCAATTTCCTATTCTATTTGACAAATATGGATCTAGCTTATGGTTTTATGAATAAATATGAAAACATTTTGAAGGTGAGAAAACTGCGATTTGAAGAAGCACTGTATGTAGCATTGACATACAGTGGAAAAACATATTGCAAGCAATATATACTTTGCAAGAAACTGGAAGCTTTTTTCCCCCCTTAATCTCATTCCCTGCATATTTGCTTAGGCTCATGGTCAGTCTCACAATGGCTGAACAAAATTTTGCCAACAGCATTTTCCAACAGTCAGCATCATGTGGAAATATTCTGAAAGTAGCTGAAGCAGAATCAATGTTTAAGGGATAGGAATATAAGATGGCTTATTTGTTGGAAACAATGATTTTCTTAGCAATATCACCTAGACTTCTTAACAGGTCAGTTACTGTTCTGCAAGCCAGTCTCAGGGGGAAAAAAAAAGTTAAATATTATGTCACCAAAGGGAACTGGATTTATTTTTTCTATTTCATATTTTTCTTAAAGATACTGCTAATCTCTGAGATAATTCACTAATTTCCTAAGCATAAGGAAGAGAAGATAATGTCCTTACACATATGAGAGAATTCTGGAAAACAATCAGAATATGTTAAATGTAATGGAAGCAAGAACTATATAAGAGGCAGATTGGAACCTTCGGCATTAGTTTTCATGCTGATAGCTATGTCAGTGACATCATGGGAGACAGCTATCTATGCAGAAAATATAATTTGAAAGAGAAAATCCTATAATGGGGCTGTTTGTACTGCTGATAAGAACCTACTTAAGTTCCAAATTGGAAAGTGTAGAAGGATACTGTATTTTAAAGACTAACATTCTTAGACTTTATTTTTTAACCTCAGTCCTTATTTTCTCAACCCCAGATCAACTTCTGACTGGCTCAAGAACTATGTGATTGTAATATGTTTAGATTTCATATGATATACTACAATTATTGAAGATCAAAAATATCACAAAAAGGGATGGGGAAATTTGGGGGCAGAGGGAATGATTATTTCAGTCAAAAAGAAAGGCAGTAAGTGCTATAATAATTTTAAAAATTGGTCCTGGAGTCAGGAAGACCTGAATTAAAATATTGCTCTCAGATAGTTAGCAGATGTGTGATTCTAGGCAAGTAACTTAATCTTTGTTTTTTCACTTTCCAAATCTGTAAAATAGGGATGATAATAACACCTATATCCCCGGATTGTTGTGAGCATAAAGTGAGATGATATTTGAATGTGTTTAGCATGGTGCCTGGCAAATAGTATATACTATATAAAGACTAGCTATTCTTATTATTATCTTGACAAAGAGGTGATATAGGAAATAATGTTAGATGTAGAATCACAAAAGCCCAAGTTTGAATCCTGCCTTTGACACTTATTAGCTATCTGAATTACCATGGGTAAGTCACTTAACCTTTCTCTCTCTTTTTTTTTTTTTTAGTTTTTTTTTTTAATATAAAGCTTTTTATTTACAAAACATATGAGTGATTTTTCAACATTGACCTTTGCAAAAACTTTTTTTCCCAAGCTTTTCCCCTCCTTCCCCCCACCCCCCACCCCTAGATGACCACTTAACCTTTCTCAGAAAGGAAGTTAATAATAGTCCAATTTCATAGAGTTGATATAAAGAAAGTGATATTAATAAAGTGTCTCAAATATCTTAGTGCATTTCCAAGCTTTCAAGAAATGTAAATGCTATTAATTTATAAAATGACCACTTGATAGTTTATTATATTTGTTTCATATTTATTTAGTTTGGTCAAATTTGAAGAATACATTTTAAAATTTATTTTTAACTAGGCTAAGTACTCTCTCATTATGCATTGCATAAGCAACAGCTTCATGACAATTTTTCTGATCATGGATTAGTAGAAAAGGTCACTTGATCTGAAGTCTAATGGCTTTTCAGTATGAAACAACAAATTTGCCACGGAAGATCCATCAATCACACTGGAGAACTTCCTTGTCTTCTGACATTGTAAGGATAAGATTAGAATGCTTTGGTTGGCCATCTGTTTTTCTTCATCTCTGTTATGTGACCAGCTCTTCATCTCTTCCTATTAGAAAATTCTTTGATGATGGTCTTTATTCTAGCTCTTTAGAGTTTCTCATCCATTGTTTACTGTAGCCTGCCAAATCCATCACATGCCTCACCATTTTCCTTATGTGATACTCCTATTTAATTCTTTGTATGATCTCTGTCCATATTATTCTACAAATAGGTGACACAAAAGTGGTGATACTACAGATTTCATTGCCATCTAGTCATGCTAGTAGATTGTTCACTGATAATACTACGTTAAATATGAAACTTTGTATTTCCTATAGAATAAAATATAAATTCTTCTATTTAATTTTTAAATCCCTGCACCACCTAGCCCCAATCTATCTTTGAAGCCCCACTGAACACTAGTACAAGATACTATAGTAAGTGATAGCGATAGATTTTAAGCAGAAAAAAAAAACAAATCTTTCCCTTCTCCAGGAGTTTTCATTCTATTAGATAAGATGATTTTTAAAGCTCTTTCTAGTCTAACAATTCTAAAATCTGAGACTTTGCCTAATTCCATTTTGATAAAGCACAGTTTCAGATAAAGTCTCATGCAGAAACTCTTTCATATTTAAGTGCTAGTTTGTTCTGCTACTTGTTATTTTCTAAAGCATATGTGCCAGTAGAGTCAAAACACATTACATGTTACAGGTGCAGCTCACTGTAAACCCAACTGTAGATTTGATTTATGGCTATTGTTGCTTAGAGTTCTGCCTGGAGAGCTTGATGGTGTTTGACCTTTTTGCCTGTAGAGCACCATGAAGATTTTGACCATATTAAAGACATGATCTTGAAAATAAGAGATGTTGAAAATGTCTTCAGCACTCTTAAACATTACTAAAATTGGGTTGGAGAGCAACATTCCTTTTTTTCTCTCTACCAATTTATCTTTATCACCACAACTTAAAATCTATAGAAGAAGAGAGGTCAAGGTATAATTTCTCTTTAAAACTCAGTCTTTTCTCCAACATCTTGTTCTACATTGATTCAGAGAATCAGAGACCCAATCTGACGAGCATCACATGAATTTGAGGTGTGAAGATCATAGCCCAGATTTTGTCCATACTTCAAAGCAATAACTCTATTTTATTACTTAGATGATAATTGATGTGTAGCTAAAACAAATAAAAAGGGAAAGTTGGTCTAATATGTCTCTATTTTAGTTCTCTTCGTTAGGATGTATTTTGCCATTTGCAGTGAAGAAAACTTTTTTTTTAATACATAACTTTATGTATCAACATAAAACAACAGTCAAATAGAAATAGCCTTTCCCTCCCACAGTCTCTACTCCCTTCCCTTTCATCCACCTCCACTGGCTTTATCTGTATTTATTAGTTGTTTTTTCCTACACAATTACATACTTATGGACATATGCTCTTTACATAAGGAATATGTATGCAAAATATAAATCCTCAATCAGTTTTCTATTTTGTTTAACCTTCTATAGGTTTGATAAATATATTTGTCTTTATTACTAAGGATTAAATTTTATGTTATTTACTTGGTTTCCCTCATTATCAGATCATAGAAATTAGTACCCTAAGGATCAATAGTATTGCCTACCACAACCTTTTCATTTTATAAGAAAGGAAATCTATGTCTAAATGAGAAACTTGAAACCCCAATTGCTTATAAATTCATAGATGTTCTAATTCCCTGATTTTATAGGCCAATCAGTTAAGAAGAATTAAATGCCTACTATTTATATGAAAAAGAAACTGAGACCCAGATAGACTAAATGACTTATTCAGTATAACAGGCAGCAAGAATCAAAATCAGTATTTATACTCAGTGCACTGATTTCAGTGCCAAGGTTTTTTGTTGTTTGTTTTTATTTTATTTTCACTGAATCATAGAAAAGTGGTTTTCTGAAGTTTATACAAAGAATTTATGGCTGATTCAGAACTATGTGACTTACCATTTCCAAAGTCTTTTCAGTACCCTACACTGCTGCTGCCTTGTATTGACACAGAAGAGAGCCAAATGTATAACTTTTTTTAAAAGGAAGAGTCTAGTAATTTTTGTGCTGATTCTTTTTAAATTTCTAAAAAGTAATTTCTTTCCAAAGAAATGCTCTGAGTTTTAGTTTCTAAAAATAATATTTTTAATTGCATGATCTGTCTAGGTGCTGGTTGCAGGAGCAGAGCCTGAAGGCCTATTGTTGCAATAACTAATTGCAAGGCTTAATTGGGTCCTATGGTGATTTGTCATCTGTTTATAAATTTGGAAAAAACAATAATTAAGGTTATGATTTGTATATTCTTTTGAATTTATAATGTGCCAACGAAACTATATTTTTTTTTTATTTCTACCCCCCTCCCCACTTGATAATCAAAAGTTTGTTTCTAGGAGAAATAACATCTTTAACCCTGAATGTCTCTAGTCTAGCCAATCAGTGACTATGTATTTCTTATACTTATCCCATATAGGCAGCCAGAGAGTGCTAAATCTGATGTCAAGAAGACTTGAATCACAACCCATTTCAAATGCTTGCTAATTGCCTGATTTGGGGAAGATCACTGGATTTCCATCTGTCTCAGTTTCCTCTTCTGTAAAATGGAAATAATCATATTGCCTATTTCACAGGTTTGTGGTGAAGACCAAAAAAAAAAAAAGATTTGTAAAAGACTTTTCAAAGTGAAATATAAATGTTAGCAATTGTTACATTATTTTTTATTAATGCCTGAAGGCAACTTATAGCAAAAAAAATTAAAAATAAAAGAAAGAAATAAGTAGTAGAGGGTATTAATTACATTAAGGTATATTATTAATGTCAAGAAAGGCATAAAATGAGAACATGTATTTGCTAAATTTGTCATTTGTCATGGAGGATATACTTCTTAGAGTACAACAGAAAGAGGGTTTATTGTTTCCTAAAAATCAAAGAATCTCAGAGCTACAACAGACCCTACAGGTTTGACTCAATAGTCATTTGAGCAAGAATCCTTTCTACAATATACCTTGTCATCCTGCCTTTGTTTGGAGACTTCAATGAGAAGAACAATCCTACTGACTAGTGTAGACCAGTTCCCTTTTGCAAGGTTTTTGTTGTTGTTAAAAGAAAAACAAAAAAACCTCTCCCTATTTCAAGTTTATAGTTGTTTTTCTCTATTTTCTACACATATCTAATGGTTCTGCCCTCTTGGATTAGTAGGGGAAAACGCTTAATTCTTTAACCATATGACAGATTTTCAAATACTTGAAAACAACTTTGTGATATTGCACACCCCCACTAAGTCTTTCCTTCTTCAAACCAAATATACCTGATTCCTTTAACAGATTTTCATGAGGTATGATCTTCACTATTCTGGCTGTCCTCCCATGGTCATGATTAAAATAGTATTTTATGGAGGATCTAGCCAGTGACAGCAGTTTATGAAGTTGTAGGGAGGACTAGAACCTCTTATTCAAAAGCTTGCTGAGCTCTTTACTGAGCTGCTCATCCACCTTTGAAATCTACCTCTCACCAAACTCTCATCTATGACTCCAAGAAGCTGCAGCATGTATGTATATCTTGGCAGATAGGCTAAACCAGGGTGACACTAACCAACAGGCTTCAAACCTATCAATGAGTTAGGGGGGTACTGACCACAAGGATGTGAAGATTTTCCCCAACAGAATGAGTGACTGAAAACAATTTGTTCCAAAGTCCAGGAAGGAAGTTGACACAGGTTCTGTGGAGTACTTAGAGCTTGGTCAGACATTGTCTGCCTTCATCTGTTTGCATCCCAGGCTATCAGCAGTAGTCTTGACTTTTGTTTTGCCACTGAACTTTGACAACTCTGGGGAAAAAAAAAAGTGAGGCTGATGACTTTGTGCAACTCTACCTCGATTAAATTTAATTTAGTCACAAGTCAAGCCATCTCCTGTGATATCATTGATCCTTTTTTGAAAATGAAAGCAAACAACACCTATGAAACTGTCACATTCCCAATTCTTGGACACCCTGCACTTCTTAATGAAGTCTAAGTATTAAAGATGACTTCAATAATTGTCATACTGCACTGGCTAATTCTGATTGAACTTTCAATGCATCCAAAACTTCATTTTTTTTCCAATTGTATTTGGCTTTGTGGATCCAAAAAAAAAAAAAAAAGCAAACATTTAAGTAAGGAATAGGGAGAAATAGATGAAAATGTACATGTGATTTCATTGGTGGAGGGAGTTTCCTCCTCAGGAAATTCCTTCTACCAAAAACATATTAGCAAGTGGTCTTTGATTTATGGTCTTATTGTATTTTGCAAATTTATTGGGGCAGTCATTTTGATATATTTTTATTTTATGAAAGCAATGGCCATGTTGGTTTATTTCTCCTAATACTAACTTGACCCAAAATAGCTTATCTTAATCTAATTCATTAGATTGGGTTGAACTGATTTTCCCATCTTTTGTTAGTGCTCTTTCAGTTAAGTGATGGATTTGTTTTGTGTCATTCACATATTTCATTGTATTATTTCAAGTAAGATCATTGAGCTAAAGAAATTTCAGCTTTATGATGAAAAATAACTATTTCAAGATAGTTTCCAGAACTCCCAATATTCATGTTTTAGGTAATGCCAACTGTGATAGATATGATGTGAATACATATGAAAGAAGTAGTGTAAAAATAATTGAGAATGGGTGTCAAATGGTATGAAATTTAATAGGGACAGTGCCACCATTGTGCCCTCGGAAAGCTAAAACATACAAGCCACTTAATTAGGAAAAGAATAAAAGCATGAAAAGATTCTTGATAAGCTGCATATGAATCATGTGCATAATACTGTGGCTGAAAATTATAAATAGAATGATGATCAGCAATTTATAAGGATCTCTGATTTTTACTTTTTGGTTGGACCCCTTAATTTAAGGCAGCTGCTATTCATTCCTTAGTGTCTGGTTTGTATTTCCATGACTCTCCTTATTATGTGAAAAAGGATTTGTTTGTTTATTAGAGATTTTTTTTTTAACAGCAAGTACTGCTTCCTCTCTGTAATGGAAATGAAATGATATTGCTTGCTAGAAAATATCTGTATAGATATACACAATATATATAGCTATGTTAATTATTGAGACCTTTCTCCCCTTGTCAGGATCTTTGTATATTAGAAGTTCTTTCCTTTTCTGCTTTAGAAGAAGATTAACATTCTTGGAATATACAGAATCCCAAAGGGGAAAGTTACAATATCTCTATATGATATTTGATCTTTATTTGAGAGATGAACCTAAAAATCTTTCTTCTGGAAATGGGTAATTTAAGAGACAAAACTCTGTGGGAGAACCCATTTTTTATATTAATTGTCTACTACCATAAATAGATATACATATAACTATGTATATATAATATAGACACACACACATATATAGAATTTTAATTGTTTATAGTTTATAAACCATCTGTGGTCTCACCTGTCTCCCCAATTATAACTTCATAGATGTGCCCATATGGACTCAATTAGTTCCACAGTGCTTAGGATCTTAGATAAGTTCCTCCACAACTTCCTTTTTGGATAACCTGGAATAAATTCACATATTCTTATCTGGGAAACTCAAATGAGAAAATCAGTTCCATACTTTCATTCCTATTAACCAATTACTGCAGACAAAATTTCTAAGTCACAGATCTAGACTCAGAGAGAGTAGTTGGCACCTTATACCCAACTAAACACCATTTTAAAATTGTGTCAGAAATGGGATTTTTTGGTATACAAAAATGTAAAGGGAGGAAACATCTTTGGGAGGAGTTTTCACATGATTAAATCAATTCAGTTGCACATAGAATAAGAGGACTGAAACTCTCAACTACCCTATCAACAACTGACTTAAGAATATAATATAATAAATTCTCTTTTGAACATAAATCTGTGTAATAGCTTTCTCCTTTTCCTCTCCCTAATGCAGTAACTGGGTTACTATATAATCGCTCATTTGAAAAGACATTTACCATCAAATGTCATAAATGAAATGGCAGGAGAAAGCAATCAAGTCAAAATCTCTTTTTAAAACTCCTCAAACTGACACAGAGACCCACATTACAAATCTTTCTAATTAGTGGCCCAAATTTATACATTTACATCATCATCTATATAAGTACCAGTTTCTATGATCATTTAATCACTCCATATCATCCTTATTCTGATGCTCCCTAATATTAGAGGAATGGAAAGGGATTAGAACTGGTTGGGGGAAAAGCAATTAAAAAACATTGAAAAAGAAAAGGATTTTCTTTGCCTTTATTCTTTTGAGTTTGCTCTCCTTTTCCATTTGCTTTGCTACCAGTACAATTTGGGCATTTACTTCCTGACATTTGAACTGTTATTTTGAATTCTTATTGGTATTTCATGCTCTAGTCTCTTCCTTTCTAATCTGCCTCCCAAATCCCATAAACAGATTTAAATTCCTTAAAAATGTGTTTGTTCATATATTTGGAACATCTAATTAGATTTTAAAAGAACATTTGAAAATGTGGTCTTTTGTTTTCCTTATTAAGAAGTTGTCATATTGTATATTGCTATAACTGATGAAATAATGATTTTCTTTTATCATTTTTTTCTTTTCTTTATTTTTTCTTTAACTTTTTCTGTCTTTCTTCCTTTCTATTTCCCTCTTGCTTTCCTTCTTTCTCTTTTCCTTTTCTTCCTTCCTTTCCTCTTGCTCAGAAACGTCCAAAAGCTGAGACCCATTAAAGACCTTAGCTTTTAAAAGGCCAAGGTCTTCCACTGATTCAGGGCTACCTCCAGTAATCCAGATATTGTATCTTGTCCCTAGACCCAGATAATTCTGGGAAAGAAAGTGAGGTTGGTGACTTTGCACAGCCTTTTACACTTAAATCCAATTCACTTACATGTCCTGGCTTCATCTTCCTAATATCATGGTCATCTAAGAGAAGGAAGGACAAAAACAATAGTCCTTTCTTCTTTCTCAGAAACTTCCGAAGACTTGCCCAGACTCCTTGTCACAGTAGTAAAACTCTTCATAATCCTTCCGTAATCTACTTTTTCTAGACATATCTTATACTACCATCCCACAGCTGGCTTTTGCTCATGCCAGTTGAATCGGCTCACATTTGTCAGAGCCTGGGGTATCTTTTCCCCATCTCCACTCTTTTGCTGAAATCATTCTATTGTTGGAAATTTCCCACTTTTTTCTTTCCTCTCAGCCTATCTAAACTTCATTTTATGGAAAATTCATTTAGAAGATTAACCACTTTTGTGTTTTGGACCATTATTTACCAATTGTTTTATTTAGATTAAGAGATTCTTGAGGGCAGACTCTTGATTCTTTTTTCTTGAAACCTCACCTTAATAAGATAATTTATCCATGATAGGTAATCAGTAAACTTTGTTGATTTGATTTGATATGTCATGTAAATCTTAAAGGAGAAAAGTGATTTTGAAGAAAAGAATAAGGAGAAAATAATTGTCTTAAAGTGCATGAAGAATTACTTGTTCAACAACTACTCTTTTATCAAGTGTAGGGCAAATGAAAATAGATTTAAATAGGCTCAAATAACCACTGGAGAGATTATGGTGTAAGAAAGGTGAAAAATATGTCAAATTAATATTATATTACCCAGAAAAGATAAGTTATATGTCATAAATACATTTTTCTTAGAGTGCTGTTAGAAATTTAGATAAAAATATATGTTTTCATGATTCTATATTTTCCCTTAATCTCTGGGAAGATGGCTAGAATGAAGTGAAAAATGAAGCTCAATACAAACCAGAGTAAATGTAATTATAAAGAAAGCAGAATAGTAATTATCTTGATTAGTCTTTGTAAACCTTCCAGATGGGTAAGAATGAAGATATTGTATGTTAGAACCATCAAATGGACCTGACAAATTCAAGAAGAATGAATAAACTTAAGGCCTCTCAATAAGTTACATTAGATGAATATTTTAGGCTAAAAAAAGAAAAAAATATTTTATCTCTAAATGCTTATGTCGCTAGAGAAAACATAGTTAAAACACTGACTCCCTCAAATTAAACCTTAAAATGATTCTAAAATAACTATCAATTGATGACAGAAATGTGTTAAAGTGAAAGCTATTTGGGAGTGTTAGACAATTTCCATTTCTATCATACCATTTCAGAGTTGGAAGACTTTAGAGTTTTTTATAATCAGTTCCCTAATAGTTACAGATACAGAATTGCTATTTTCCTGAAGTTTTTTTTTTTTTTTGTTTTGTTTTGTTTTGTTTTATTTTTGGTTAAATAAAAGCCAAGAGGATGGAGAGGTAGAAATCATAGTAAGATATAGAGTGGAAGGAGCTTTATTATCTAATTTTATCTAATCCAGTGATGTCAAATGAAAATAGACATAGCTATCTGCTAACTGCCCATTAGAAAATCACAAATTCACATTATCTTTGTTTTATTGTATTTGTATTAATTATATTTGTATTGTGTAAAACATTTCCTAATTCCATTTTAATCTGGTTGGGCTTCACTCAGATCTGCTGACAGTGAGTTTGACACCTCTGAATTCCAATCAATCCAGTGTTATTTAATTACAGATGAAGAAACTGAGACATATGTATTTTAAGTGATTTATCAAAATACCATAGCGTTTGGCAATTGGTAGATGATTTGATGATAAGAATCTTTTGCTATCTACAGAGAAAATATAGGTTTTGAGGGATTAAACCATATAGGGAATAAATAACAAGCTATCTCTTTCTTAATAATTGCAATTGGTATGTGCAGCAATGCAGATGTATTTAAAAATGGGCAATACCCCAAAAATAGTGAGATGGAAAATATTCATGTCATGAAGATGTATGCTATTTTTTTTTTGCCAGTTACATGGAACAAGTATTGAAGACATAACTTCTAATCAATGTTTCATAAACTATTAACTTCAGTATCAAAGTGATTTTTGCTTAGAAGGTAGGTGCAGCATAACATTCAATATGTAAATCTAACAAATCACAAGGAAATAAATTATGCACTTAGGCAATAGACAAAAGTGTATTTCCAGCCTGCAGATACATTGAAATAGAAACTTAATAACTTGAGGAAAAAAAATAGAACAGTTCATCAGAATACAAGTAAAACTGATGTATAATTGAGTTGTGTCCCACAGGGAGCTATTCACTTCAAAATTAGCACTTGAACAGATGAAATACTTACTATGTAATTATTATGGTGCTATTTACAACACTATATTTAAGGTTGTGACAGCACTAGTTTGACACATCCATATATATGTATATTTTCTTTAATATCTGGAAAAAAATTAATGAAATGTATCTTTGGAAGATATCTACACAAAGAAAGTTTTTCCAATCATACTGAGTTATTGGGGCAAAACAACCATTCTTCCCACTTCATTATTTATATCATGGATTAACATTAGAATAAAATAAAAAAGATAGCCTATGATTTTTGCCATAGCACTCTATGTGACTGAGCCCTTCCTCTTAGCAGAAGGATGGAACTTAAAGACTCCTGTTTTAAAAATGCTAATCATTATCCAAGCTCCCCCTGCATGTCTCCAGGCTACTTAGAGCTCCATTTTAAGTTACTACAACTCTAGAACACCAGTTAGGATAGAAATTTTGAACTCCCAAGGCAAAATTGCTTTTAAAAACCCTTTAATCTTTGCTAATTACAAAAACAAACAAACAAACAAAAAGTCTGTCTTTGCTCCCACTTGGAAACTACTGAATCAGACAGAGTAAGTTGGACTTCGAGTCAGAAAGACTTGAATTTAAATGATATCTTAGACATTTATCAGCTATGTGTTCTTGCATAAGTCTTTTAAATTCTGCCAGTATCATCTTCTGTAATATGGGAATAATAATAGTATCTACATCCCAAAATTATGAGGACAAAATGAGATTATTGCAAAGTTCTTTGAAAACTTCAAATGATAATAATAATGCTAGTGATAATGATAATGGGAAAAAAAAGAATAGAGATTTTTGTACTTTCACTATGCAGACTAAAGCCAAATCTGGACTTATTTTTTGACAAGTTAAATAGATGATCTTCAACAGTTGTAATCTCCTGAATCTTATAGGATTCTGATGAAGTGGGTACTATATGTTGATCAATGTTTTATGAAGTCCTAGAGATCTCAAATAATATACTAAATATTGTTTTTTTAAAATTTAAATATTCCCATATTATGAGTTCTGAGTATTTCTTTGGACATCATCAGCTTCTGAGCCTCCAAATTGTTGAAATTTCTCATCTTTTCTAAGACAAAACATCTTACCCCTTTTTTACCTCTTTAAGAATCCTGCTATACATCATTTATTATGCCAGATTGCTTTCCTGGAACAAGATCCCTATTGACAAACACTGAAGGACCTACCACAAGGCACCAGGAAATCACCTATGCTGGACAAGATTGTGGGCAAGACTGCCTCTTTACTTCTCTGCCTCTGTGCTCCCTTGACTAGTAAAAAGGTAATTTCTAACTTCTGACCATTAGGGCCCTTGCCAAAACATGAAAAACACTTGGTTTCCTGAGCCTACAAAGTAAAAATCACCACTTTGCATTTTGGTGGAACTTGAGGGAGAATCTTGAACAGCATAACCATGTTTATCTCCAGTGAATCTCTCTAAATCTCTGGATTTATTCCTTGCTGGAGCTACCTCCTTATGATCTCCATATTCTCATAATTTTAAGCTATCAATGTACAACCTGTTCACCTGTATATATGAATGGCATTAATGTGTATTCACACATTTTATGAAAACAAAGCTTCGTAAACTGAATTAGGCAAAGAAAAATTTCAGTTTATTGTTTTTCTCCAAGTTCACTGGTATTTATGAACTTAGTTAAGTTTACTGAATAGAATCAAGTTGCTAACATTACTAAAGGACTATGATTTCTTGGTAATAGTCACTACAATCAAAACAGTACTTAAGGAGGATTCTGGGAAGATAGCAGAGTGGGTCAGAAAATTTCAAGTTCTCCAGATTTCTCCTACAAACAAAAGAAATTTGCTCCTCAGGGTGGACATAAATCAGTGAAAAACAAAGAAGACTTGGGGAAGAGCAGAGATCCTGGAGACCTGAAGAAAGACCCCAGGGTGGGATTTAATGCTAGCCCCACATAAACAGCAATCAGGGAATCCTGTGGCTAGTTGTTTTCAACTGGAATATCATCCCAAACCACAGAAATCTTCATCCGAGTCAGTGAAAGTAGGTGGGGGACCTCAGCTGATTAGGAACACTAGGTCTAACTGTGCTGCTGAGACAGGCCCTGGACAAGAAGGAACCAACATACCTTGGAGTACAAAAGTAGTAAGGTAGAGATGCTGCTGGCTGTGGGCACTTTCAGAAGGGTGGAGCTTTGGTGTGCGATTCGAGGTCAAAAAGAAGAACTGAAGTGAAGCTGAAGACATCATTCCCTACCTCACAATTAGAGGTGCTTACACTAATAGTTCTCATTAAAACAAACAAACAAACAAACAAACCTGGCAAAGAAGAAAGAACACAATCATAGAAACTCAGTATTGGAATAGAGATCTGAGTTGATTTTCAAAGGAGGACAGGGAAGTAAAAAAACAAAAAAACAAAAAACCCAAAACTTTTCTACTCCAAAGAATTATGTTAATTAGTTCTCTGCCCAGAAAAAAAATATAGAACTCAAAAAAGAATTTAAAAATCAAATGAGATTGAGGAAAAGCAAAAATAAAAAAAAATAAGAATGTTGCAAGAAAAACAAGATTTTTGAAAAAAAATTAACCAACTGGAAAGGAAATATAGAGAATAATTCTTTGAAAACTAGAATTGGGCAAGTGAAAGTCATTAAAGCTGTAAGAGAATAAGAAATAAAAACAAAACAAAAAAAATGAAAAAAATAGAACATAAGGCAAAATATTTTAGAAGAAAACCAATAGATCTGAAGAATAGATCAAGAAGAGAAAATACAAAGACAATTGGATTACCTAAAAGCTGTGAACAACAACAACAACAAAAACCATGGCACAATAATGCAGCAAATAATCCAAGAAAAATGAACTGGAGTAATAGAACATGAGGGGAAAGTAGAAATCGAAAAAATTCTCCAATCACCATCTCAAAGAAACACTACAGGGAAAACATGTAGTAATATTAGCCAAATTTCAAAACCCCAGACTCAAAGAAAAAATTTTGCAACAACCAACCAACCGTACGAAACCAAAAAACAAAGAAAAAAAACTGCACAAAAAATTTCAAACATGCTGGAGCCATATTTAAAATTATACAAGTTTTATCTGCAGCCATAACAAAAGACTGAAAGTTCTGTAATAACATATATTGACAATCAAAAGGACTAAGCCTATAGCCAAAAATAGCATATCTAGCAAAACTAACCATAATATTGAACCCCCCCAAATGGACATTCAATAAAATTGCAGATTTTCAGGACTTTAGCCCAACATCGAAAATTAATTTCAAGGGATTCAATATGGATAAATTGTTTATATTTTTGTATGGAAATGTATACTGTAGGTTTAAGACTGGCATCAGTAATTGAGTAGCTCAAAAGAAAAATTAGGTCAGAGTTGAATGTGATTTAACTCTAAAATGCAAAACTGTTTAGGAAAAGGTAAAAATAGTAATTATGTTACATGAATGAGGTGTGGAGAAAGAATAGCCACAGAGGTATTGGAGGGGGAGGGGGCTAGTGCTGAAAACTTTAATCGAGAATGAGTTAAATAGGGTACATATATGTACCATGAAGGGCATAGCACCTTCAAAATCAATACAGAAAGAAAGGGGAGGGAATAGGATAAAGTGGGATATAGAAGGATGTGTAGATTTATGACAAAGTGTATAAATTAATGGGAAAGGGATAAAGAGGGAAAGAAAGGGTGGAGGGAGAAGATAAGGGAGGAATCCAGGAGTGAGGAGGGATTAATTAATAGCAAGCAAGTTAAGGAGTAGAATTAAAATAGAAGAGTTAGTAGGAATAGGAAATAATAGCTATATACAAATGCTACAAGGATCAGTAATAGAATTTGTTAAAAATAAAAAGTAAAGCTAATAATCATTGACTTTAGACAAAATCAAACTTACAGATTGAAGTGAGAAAAATCTACATTATATATCAGCCATATTAATATTGTTTTAGATGCATATTTACCTGTGAAATTGCATCTCTGTGTGTGTATGTGTGTGTAGACAGACATGCAGGTATATGTATATAGAGATCTAAGTATATATGTGGGTGTGAATATCTATATCTCTCTATAAATAATTAGATCGCTATCTTTATGTATAAAAGTATATCCATGCTTAGTTGTAGACTTCTTGGGGGGCATGGGGAGGATGCAAGAGGGAAAAAAAAGAATAAATTGAAAAATGTACAGCAGAGAACAAAAGAATAAGCTACAAGGAAGCAAAAAAAAAAATAGACAGTCATTATTATAAATATCTATGCTTTCTTGAAAGAGAAATTTATTGTTACATATTTTGAATATTCTCTGATGTTTTGCTGGGCACAAGACATTTTAAAAAATTCCTTTTCTTTCTTTTTCTATTTCCTATTTTCTTATTATTTAGTATTTAATAAAAAAAAATTAAAATACTTCATTTGCCAAATTGAGAGTTATGGCAGCAAAGGCAGCACAAGTTTGGAATTTTAAAAAAAAATTATAAAATCCTATTAAGGAGGAGGAAGATTATCAATAGTATCATTTCATAAGTTCAAGAAGCAATAAGGGGGGAAATTAGAAACCCTGGAATATAACCCAGCTAAACCATTTCATCTAAAAAAGATTTAAGGATGAAACTAAAAGAATGAAAAACAAGGGAAATGGCAAGATTTTTATAATAAACTTTTTTTTCTATCAATGATTATGGGACCTTCCAACTTGGTTACAGTCTCTGGTGTGCTGCATAAAAAAGTTGAAATGGCATTCAAGAAAACCAAAGCAAGAAGAACAATTTAGTCTCTAAATTCACAGAAGAAAGCTGTGCTGAAGATGACACAAATTTGAGGGAGTTAAAGGATTACTTTTCATGATAGTAAAAAAAGAGGAAAGTGCCAAATAATTAGAAAAAATATAATCATCATTACCATTATAAAAAGTAATCAAGATGATAGGAAAGGGAACAAGTATTTATTAAATATCTATGTACCAGGCACTGTGCTAAAAATAAATATTTCAATAACTACCAACATATGTACTTTTTTTCCTTTTGAACTATATGAGACTAATTTTATGTGTACCAAAACCATTCTCTATTAAAATATCAGAAAAGCACACATGAGTTTTAACAATGGATATTCTATAGTGAGTTGATATTTACAATCAAACAATTCTCAGATAAATAAGATCTCACTGCATTTTTTATTTGTTAAATAGAAAAAAAGGCATTTGATTTGGAAACACAGCATGCAGCATTAAAAGCTCTTTTCTAATATTTGTATCATGGCTGCAGTACAATGACAAAAGATTCCTTAATGGATGAAAGAACAGAGATGTATTAGTTCATTTTCCCTTGATAATAAACATCAAATGAGTGACACAGTGGAGATATATATTTATGATAAGTATTTGCTACTGTCGAACATATCTAGCAGAGAAAATAAATGTGTGTGTGTATGTGTGTGTGACATATACATATAAGTGAAAGTAAGCCAAAGAAGTTTATTGAAGGGGGTAGGGGTGGGAGAGTGACATGGTCATAGCTCCACTTCAGGAAGATCATTTTGACAACTAAATGGATGGTGGACTCCAGTCAAGAGATTCCGTTACAATATTTCAGATCTCAAATGATGAAGACCTGCACCAGGATAGTGGCAGAGTCAGGGGAAAGATTGGGTTATATTGTGAAGGAACAATGAATAAGGCATGGTAACTAATTGTATACAGAAAATGGAAGTAAGAAGTCAAAGAAAGATCACACCCACAAAGTAAACTTAGTAACTCAGTGGATGATGGTGCCCTTGACAGTAATAGAGCAGTTCGTAAAATGATGGTCATAAGAAGGGAAATGACATTGAAAGTATGAGTCTTGACAAAGTATTAAGTTCTTCACATTTGGATGGATGCATTCAAGAAGAAGTTGAAAACAAAAATGATTGTTCCATTAGAATAAATATATATATATATATATATATATATATATATACATGTATATATATATATTTGATTAGATGATATTGAAGGTTTATTCCAACTGATTTTTCTGTAATCTCAGACTTTATATTTGTAAATTCACTCTATTAATGTATATATTTTGTATGAATTACTTTATGTTTCTGTATTGTTCTGTTTTCATGTTTGAATGGATTATTAAACATATAACAAAAGAAGTCCTACAAAGGTCCTCCATTATATGTTTTTTTTTAAAAGGCTGTATATACTTTTATTATTAGAAAAAATATAATATTGCCAAAGACTAAATTAAAAAATTAAGACTAGAGCTAGAGTTCCATTGAATTTACTTGGTTAGAAGGAAAATGAAAATGGGTGAATATAGAAAGATCCAAAGGTGTGAACTGATGCTGTTTTGGCAAAACTTCTCTATATGTTCAGCTATTTCTGGCCATTATTGATTTATTACAACAATAAATACCTAAAACAATTATTCTGACCCTGCTGAGAATATTAAGAATCCTGTCAAATGTAAGTGCTGAGCCACTAGTGAGATCTCTGTTGGAGAAATAAAGTGAATTTCCTTAAATGGGGCAAGACACTGCTGTGAATTTCTTTTCTGTCAACATGGTAAAATGTGTTAAGTAAAATTTAGTGAATAAGGCACAAAAAATAGCAGGTGGTTGAGAAATTCAGAAATTCAGAAAATGAATTGTGCTTAATACTAGTAACAAGTTAAGATAATTAAGGTACATTTTGTTAATATTTGTAACCTTTCAAATTTGTGGTTCTTGGCACATATGACTTGCCTTTTCTATTCCTGCAAAGTTACCATAAAATTGAATGGGAAAACCCTGTAAAAGCAGACTAAATTAAAGCATTTACTATAATGATTATAGCCTATGTTTATCTACTACTAATAATTAACATTTCTGTAGTTCTTTGATGTTTAAAAAAGTGCTTTTCTTACACCAATCTTTCAAGATACGAAGTACAAGTATTGCCATTTCCATTTTATATATGAGGAAACTGAGGCTTAGGGAAGGGTAAATGACTCATCTTTGGTCACATGGGGAACACATGTTTGTTAATGGAACACAAAGGTAAGTCTTCTGATTCCAAGACCAATATTCCACTATAACAAACTATAATAAACAATATTCTACTATAACAAATAAATGAGATACATATTGACATATATGGAATATATGTACACATATAAACACACTGATGTCTCTATCTATGCATATATATAGTACACACACACACACACACACACACACACACATATATATATATATATATATATATATATACATATATATATTATGTGTATGTATTACACTACATTCATTCATACACACCTATCTACATCTACTACAATTCAACCTGCAACTGATTCTTTATGAATCTGATCTCTCTATCGCTGTTCTTCTCTTTCTCTTTCTCTGTCTCTGTCTCTGTCTCTTTCTTTCTTTCTTTCTATCTCTCTGCCTTCTTCCTTCCTCTCTTTTGTTTCTGTCTCTGTCTCTGTCAGATTCTGGAAATAAATGAGTGGATTTTCTTTTCATTCTATGGTATTCTCTGCCTCATTAATTTCTACTCATTTTGGAATAAGAGTGTTAAAAAACCCAATTGCTAATTGAAAAATTATGACTTAATCTTAACTCACAGAATAACTTGACTAAAATAAAAGCACCTTGCTGTGGGAAGTTAGAATTTTCTGGCTTCTAAATATCCCATAAACAACAGCTGTACTGATGACCAATAGTGCCAAGATATTAAAATATCCTGCAGTACTTTTTCTCTTTCTGCCCAAGGTCCAGAAAATGTGTTTCCTAAACTGATATCCACATTATAAGTTAATCAGCTCAATTTACACCTTCCCCAGGGCCATAGGCAGGAGTGGAGCCCAAGAAATAGTAGTGAGGCATATAAATATGTAAATATTTGTTGGTACTTCCAGCTGGATATCAAGTACCTCCATATCAGGCACCATGCTCAAATGCTCTGTAGTGATTATTTATTAGTCCTGCCTTCCCTGGAGTGGAGTTAGGAGAGGAACAAGTAGAGTTATCCCCAAGTTACCTAGAAATACTAATATTCATAAGCTTTGTCATTCCATTTTAAAAGCTTTCTCAAATACCTTTTTAAAAAAATATCAGTCATTTCTGCACCTATTATCCAGTGCCCAAACCCCTTCATGAATCTTCCTTTGTGACTATCATCTTATTTTACAACTTGCATTGTAGTCAATTATTATATGGATATGGACACAGGTAGGTACCTTTATAATAGATTATTTTGTGGTACACCTTTTCTTCCCCAATCCCCCTCCACTTCCCTCAGCAAAGCTAAATATAGTGGCAGCATATTATCAAGTACCAAGCTGCAGAGAGTATATGCTTTTTAATAATGTGTAATGGATTAGATGAAACCCATTATCTTCTGGCCAAAGTTTGACCTTTTAATGGGAAAATGCCTTACTGTTCCTGGCATAACACTTCATCCCCATCTCTTTAAATTGGTCATTCCCATGCTTACAATTACAATCTTCCTCTCACTCTCTTAGAATCCATTACTTCCAAAACAGTTCAAGCAAAAACTTCTATATGAAGTTTTTTTTTCCCAATCCTAGAGCTATTAATTCTCTTCTTCTGTCTCCATGAATACAATATTAGATCTTGAGTAGAGGAACTATTTCACCTTAGTTTCTGTACCTCTAGCATCTAGGACGTTAATAATTTAGCATAGTAGTATAGCACCATCATCTAAGTCCAGAGAGGACATTTAATAAATACTTGTTTATTTATATCTATTTCTTCTTAACTTTTGGTATTTCTTTTGCTTTAATAAATAGTCATGTGGAATCATATGATCACCAAATTTCAGAGTTTATAAAGGATCTCAGAAACCATTCAGTTCAGCCTACAACTGTCTTTTTCATAAATACATTTGAAAATGCTACTAGTAATCAAAGTCAAACTCAATGCTCTACAATGTAATTTACAAACTTTATTTTTTTTTCTTCTTAAAAATTCAAAGCATATTTACCCTTCTTCAATCCTTCAATACCTCTCCTGTACTCTATATTGTTACATAACTTAATTCAAAATAACATATGCCAATTTTCTTTTAGTATCTTATGAGGAGTTCATGTAGCTCATTATTTTCAAAGGACAATTAGGTGGTCTCTAATATCTCCCTAGTTATTTTAAGTATTAACTTGCCATTAGAGTTTTTATTCTATCCTTTCCAGGGTAAAGGTAAAATAAAAATAAAAATTGAACAATTCTCTCTTTTTTTCCATCATGTTATCACCTTTCCATTTACTGTGAGGAGTGATAATTTACTTCCCCCCACCCCTCCTTTATCTTCTCCCTAATACAGCAAAAGCCAAATAAAATCAAATGAAATGCACTCTTAGTTATCTTTAGCATTCTAGATGGTTTCAACTCATTTTCATCTTTAGGACTTTTGACACTCTCCTAAGATGATACTACAAAACTTTTCTGTTCACCATACCTTACTGGACTTTGTTTTCATCATCTGAAAATGTCTTTAAAAAGAAAATCTAAGTTGACTTGAGATTCCTTATATACACACATTGTTTAGATGACATCCTCCCTTTTCATTAGTCATTACTTTATCTTTAGAATCTTTAAAAATCTTTAGAATTTCACTAATTTAAAATTAATTTTGATATAGTTTTTATAACATTTACATTTTATCATGTATATTTCTACTTCTCCCCACTTAGAAAGTCATTTTAAGAGGCAAAAAAATTTTACGAAAAGAGAAAGAAAAAAAGAGAAAGAAAAAAAATATTAGGAAAATTATTCAATATGTCAGAAAACCTGAAAATATATTAAATGTTTTGCTCTTATATACTCAGACCTCTGTAAAGGAGTTGGAGTTGTGGTCTTATTTATTGTATCCACATTTGCTCTTTGTTATCTAACAACATTCCTTTCTTTCTGTTAAACATTGTATATTTTTTATAGGACACCAATCTATTTTCCTACCCTTCCAATGGACACATTGAAAAAAAAGATTAATTTTTTTTAAAGTAACATATATGTTTGCTTGCTTTTTGTTTTATTCCCTCATTTTTTCCTTTTGATTTTATTTTTCTTATGAGCATGATAGATGTGGAAATATGTATAGAAGAATTGTACATATTTTACATATATTGGATTACTTGCTATTTAGGGGAGGGTGTGAGAAAAGGGAGGGAAAAACAATTTGGAACATAAGATTTTGTTTTCAACTTTTTCATTTTCAATTATCTTTGTATGTATTTTTAAAATAAAAAAAGCATTAAAAAAACTAAGGTAGCATACATTCATAGTCAAGCAAAACAAAATTCCTCACTAGAAAATTAAAAAAAAAAGATTCATCCTTCATTTTCTCTCAATTACCTTTTTTTCTAGAACTTGGACAGCATTCTTTGCCATCCATCCTGAAATTGAGGTTGGTCATTGAGTTAATCAGAGTACTTATCATTTTTCAATGCTACTTATAATGGTGTTGTTTATTGTATAGCATATCCTCCTATTTCTCCTTATTTCATTATGCTTCAATTCATACATGTCTTTTCAGGTTTATCATGGCAGTTACTTTTCATCATTTCTTATGTCATAATAATATTCCATTACATTTATAGAGGGTTTTCAAAAAATCTTACTGAAGTTTAAAGAAATTAAAGTTTAAAACAACAGTGAGACTCTTTGAACATACCACATGCTGGAATTTGTTTAACCATTGTCAAATTAATGAATATTACAACTTTCTTTATTGTTTGTTTTTCAAAGAAATTTATTGTTGCTATCTTTTTTTTTTAAACATTATCATATTTTTTTCCTCTTTCCTTTTTTCTGTAATCAATATGAAGGGAAAGGGAAAAATGGAAAAAGAGGAAGAAAAGGATAAATTAGCAAAACCAATGAATATATCAGAAATCTTTAGAAGTATGTTTAATATACCATGCCCACAGATCTCCCTCCTCTTCAAGGAATTGGGAAAGGTGTTTTCTCACATCTCTTTCACTGGGTTCCATGTTTGTTTGTTTGTTTGTTTGTTTTTAATAATCCAGAAACATGTTCTCTGATTGTTTTGTGGTTGTTCTTTACATTTATATTATATTAGTCATCAAATAAATTCTCTTCTTGGCCTTATTCACTTCACTTTGCATTGATTCATATACAGCTTTCCATGTTTATATTTTTACAGTTTCTCACAGCATAATAATAATACATTACATTGATATATCAGACTTTGCTTAGCCTTTCTCCAGTTATTAGTAATCTATATAATTTTAGTCCATGAAATCTGTTGTAGTAAGCTAAAGGAATTGTCCTTAACTTATTTATTAAAGTGGAAAGAAATTCCTGACTGGACATAAATAAGGCAGTGTAAAATTAGGTTGGTTTGGTGTGCAAGATTACAATTGTCAACTACAAATCAAGAAAATGTTCTGACACTCTAGTCTGTTCCAGATGTCCCATTGTCTTTCTTTCTGAAGATGATAAACTTAGAATAGTGGTTAACACAGCATATATGGGATAAGAAAACTGCCAGGGGTGTGGGAACAAAGAGGCTCTAATTCTGTTCCTTTTTATGTGTTATTGGGGCTGCTAGATGCTAGAACAAGTATAAAGTCTTCATGCAAGCTTGAAATAAAGAATTTTTTGTTCTCTGACAGCTTAGTTGGCAGGGCTTATCTGGTCAACAATATTCCATAAACCAGGGAGAGCTTGAAATTCCATCTATACTATAACCTAGTCCTTTTAAATTCCATCCATGTCACATGGCCTTATCCCTTTCTTATAGTGTCTATAGCACTAGCCACAGCTTATTCCACCCCAATTGATGCCATTCCAGGCAACTGAAACCATTTAGAGTCCTTTACGTTTAGGACTACAACATAATCCTAGAAAATCAAAGAAGAGATACAAGTTGTAGACTTTTTCTACCCCTGAAGCCCTATCAATGTGAGCTCAATAAGACTGATCATAAAACATTTATGTGTCTCATGCCATAGTAAGAGGGATTTTCTATGAAAGGAGGAAGAAAAATGTGGTTATAACTACATTAAAACTCTCCTTTAGAAGGGCCTCAAACAATGGATTGCTTATTATAGATATGGCTGGACAAACTTCCCTCAGTTTTATTTGATTTTAGGTAAGTGTTTGAAGGCTTTTAAAATATCCAATTCTAGTATGAGAGCTTCACATATGTCAGAAATCTTGTGATCTGATCCTTGGCATAAGAAGCGGAAAACTATCTATTCAGAGGAAAAATAACACAATGAGGAAACTGAGTTAGAAAGGGCCAGTGTCTTACCTTTTCAGCAGTTATATTCTTCAAAACTTAAATTCACTTGAATCTGACTTTAACAATTAGAGGTGCTAGGCAACCTCTCTTAGAGAAAGTTGTTAGCATGATCTCTTGAATGTTAGAGAATTGATTCAACAGTGTAAACATTTTTACTTGCATTCAAACTACAATCAAATCAAAAGTACAGACTAAAGAGAGATTCTATTTCACACAGAAAAGTCTCTTGCCAACAACTTAAATCATGATATAGTTGTTTGTCAAGTTAAGGATAAATATCAACAAGTTTACATCATATGACAATCATTGAAAATAATCATCTTTTGTACTGATTAGGCTTTTAAACATTATTTTTTAAATGCTAGTTTCCCCCTTCCCCCACTTTTTCATAGGTTAATATCCATTCCAGCATCAATTATGTAAGTTACTAATTATTTCTTAAAAGTGTTATATATTCTAGGACTTTACACAGAAAATGGAAATTTCCTCATTCAGGAAGGCACATGTTCAAATTAACCAATGGATTAATATCTCTGAGGCATTAGGAGTTGCATATAAATTTCTCAATTGTAGAAGATTAAATGGCCTGATAATAAGGAGTAGTGTTTTTAGCAGGGGTTACTTGGTGAAATCTTTTCTTGAAATTTCAGGGCTCTCTCTTTTCTTGATGACTTAGAGTGAAAATGAGGAGCTTAAGAACAAGTCATTGTTTTATGGCAATTCAAAATCTTAATCTGTACAAAGGTAAACATCTGCTCTTTCTTTATGTTGCTCTATTTCTCAACATTGGTGGATTAGTAGATGGGACAAATAAGACACTTTGCAATGTGCCAATTAACTTAAAGTAATTATCCACTTATAATAAAATTATACAATTCCACAAATAATTCATTTACATATTATATATCAAATATATTATAATATAATATATAATTTAATGTTAATATAATGTTATATATTTTATTAAAGTTTGTTATACTATAATATATAGTATATAATATAATTCAACATTAAATATCATAATACAATAAAATTATACAATAAATATTTTGTTATTTTTTACATATTTCAAATATTCTGTAGGCTCTTTTACTTTCTACCTGTGTTTTTTTTTCAAATTGTTGAAGAATTACTATTCTTCTTTTTGGCAAAGAGAAGAGGGTCATCTTATGTTCTCTCTATGGAGGGACAATTTTTCAGGCATTCTTATATACAAATGCTTCAGTATGCAAAATTGAGGTAGCCTTTTATAATATAACACAAACTAAGCTACTCAGAAGCCAATTTTCTAATTAATATGTTACATATTTATCATGTTAGAATTCATAGGAGCTTTTCTTGTTTTCACATGCACATTTCTCTTGTTTTAACATCTGAAGAAACAGATAAGGTTGCAAATTCTGAGAAAACCTCTTATGAATACTCAGGTTATTTTTCCTCTCCTTTTTTATTCCACCTTCTAAAATTCAGTTCCTCCTAGAGTTCCCATCAATTCCTACCCATCCTCTTTGTTGGTGAGAATTAGCTTTAGAACAAAATTTCCCTTGTTTCTTCTATCTTTTAAAAGATGAGATTGTCATTAAAGCAATTCAGGAAATTATTAGATTTGATGGAAAGAGTTCCAGCAGATGCCTGGATTATTGAAGTGCCCCATCTCTATTCTATTATGCCTTTATATCCCATTTATGCTCCTTGCCAATCCTTTTCATATTCTCTTTCTGTTCAGGTGTTCTGTATAATTCTTTGTTGACAATATCCTTTCAATTGCTTGCCTCCACTGATCTTCACACCATGGATGGTTCATTCTCCTTTCATTATTAATTCTGTTTGACTAATGCTTTCAATACATGCCATTGTCCAACTTTATGGAATTTACTTCTTTTCTCTATTCCTTTTGTAAATAGGCATCAAATGTAGACAAGCTAATAAGTGAGGCTGCTGCTCATTCTCTGACTACCTATTTATACCCTGGATAGTTGTGTTGGGATATTAGCTTTAATATTTCAAATTCTGGTGATTTCCTGTATCAGGAGACATAAACCCTTCACATCAATAAAAGGGTGTTTATTTAAAAGTGGGGCATAGTTAGTTATGTATTCAGAAATCATTCACAACCTAGAATGCCCTTGCTATTGTAAGCTACTTAACTGTTTTCCTAATCTTAGTGGCAGAATGTAATAATATTTTGAAATGAAAGGAAGCTTAATCTTATCCTTAATTTCACAGATGAGGAAACTGAGGACTAGTAAAGATCAGTTATGTCTAAGGTCAGAGCAGTAAGCATAACTGGGGTATTCTAACTTCCAGTGTAATGTTCCTCTCCCCTCCACCCATTCATAGTTCAATATTCAAAAGACTTATGATTTCTCAGTCAGCACCACCTCCAATGGTACAGGCTACAATGCCTCTAAGATTTAATACATGTTCTTAAAGAGTTTGAAGGGTTAAAAAATTGACCACTTTAGGATTAACCTGGTTGCAAGATTTTTCCAGATTTAACTAAGCTGGACCTATATGTATATGTATACCTGCCACTAGAATCATACTTTTTTCTTTTTTAAAATTTTTTAGGACGTATAAGACTGGTAATGACTTGTACTCTGCTGGTATAATGTCTGAAAGACCACCTTCATTATCATTGTCATAATAGGTTACCTGTGTCTTTCCTTATTTAAATGCTTATATTTTGAGATTTCTATAAAATTCACACTAGCATGCTCTCTGCTCAGGAGACTCTCTGCTATAGGTCCAGACTACTCAGGGAATCTGTGAACAGATTGCTAATCTTTGATTTTAAAAGTGTATATGAATTGATATATAGGTAACTTAGGTGGCAGAGTACATAGAGTGCTGGACTTGGGAACATATAGTTCTGAATTAAAATCTCACTGACATGCCATGTGATCATGCTCAAATCTTTTAAGCAGTCTAAGTCTCAATTTACTTTATTGTAAAATGGGAATCACAGCACTAAACTCACTAAGCTATACTTACTTTACAAATTTTAAACATTATGCAAATATTAGCAATCATGTGTATACAAATATGTGTATATAACATATATTTATAAGTTTTTGTATGAAATTGTATATATCATCTTGGGACTGTTAGGTAGTGCAGTAAAAGTTAGGTAGTGCATAGGTCCTAAAGTCAGTTCAAATTTGGCCTCAGATACTTATAAGCTTGCAATTGGCAAGTCATTTTAACCTTGTTTGCCTCAATTCCTCATCTATAAAATGAATTGGAGAAGGAAATGACAAATCTCTGTAGTATTTTTGCCAAGAAAACCCCAAATGGGATGACAAAGAGTGAACATGACTGAAACAGTTGAACAAAATTGTTATCAACTTACAGATATCCTATATAATACATGTATATATAATGTGTATATACATAATATATATGCATATATAATGTGTGCATGTGTTTATGTACACACACACATATATATACATAGGCAGGTTGGGGAGCAGCAATATATACATATGTATATATTGCTGCTCCCCAACCTGCCTTAGTAATGGGCTTCTGGGCTCAAGACCAATGCAAAAGAAACCTGGCTTCATTCAAATATTTATTGAGCTTACATAGCTTCATTTAGCAGCTTTTGAAAATAAGCTTGCTATGTAAAAATAGCATAATTCTAGCCTTCCCTCTGATCATAGGAAATAATACTCATTAAGCCCCTTTTTCTCTTCCATGATGTAAAAAGGCAGACACCATTTTGTTCTTCAGAATTTCTTGTTTCCCCAAATTCTTGTTTCTATGTTTACCTATAAAGTAGCCAAATTTTCTGTGAAATATTCCTTAGAGATGCTCTGTGGTAAGTCTTCTCTCATATATGTGTACATTTGAATTCAATATGGGTATGTATAGCTATATGTATACATATTATTAGTATAGTATAGCCCTCTGGAAATTGTACAGTGATGCAAAACTTCTCCCCACAACAAAAACCCATTCTTGTAACATCACCATTCTTCTGGTGATGTTTTATGGTTTTCAGTTATGAAATGTCAGCATTCAAGGAATTAAAACTATAGTTTTCCCGAAGAATAATTTTTAAAGTGCATTATAGGCATTAATAGCCTGAAACATGTTATCAAAAATAATTATATAGGAGATGTATTTTCAAGATGTCTTCCTATGTATATAACTAGATAGAGACATGGATAAAGAGCAAGGGAACATAGCATGTCCAGATAAAGAATAATAGCATGTAGTTTTGTGAGACTTTGCCACTCCCCAAGTTTTGCTAAAGTGTATAAACAAGAGTAATAGTCTTCTGAGATAAAAAGACAAAAATTTAAATATACTTCTATCCCATGAGGATGCAGCAGAACAGAACTCAAGTGGAGAATATGTACATTACAGAAATCCATGAAACCATGGGAAGGACATTTAACCATTTACTATACTAAATATGTCTCCAAGACTCAATTACTAACAAGCTTGCTTACCTGCAATGGTGGAAGACTTACCCACAAATTGTGTTCTTCTCATTGAGGAATTTGTCCACATACCCATGCATACATATGTGTTTGATATATACATGTGGATATGTATACATATATGCGCACAGATTTAGAAAAATTGCCTTAGACACTTGTTCATACTTTAGAAAAACAAATTCATGAAGTAGAAAATGATTTTTTAAAAATAAATACAACAAAAATAGGGACAAGTTGCTAACTTTAATTACTAGCTAATTATGTGACATCATTTTGGGAACATGATCAGAAGTGACTTAAGGAATCAGAATACTTTACTATGGAAATTTATAGAATTTAGATATGGAAGAAACCAAATTATATGATCATAACTTTTTATTTTGCAATTGTGAAAAATTAGGAACATATGGTTTAAGTCACTTGACCAAAGTCACAGATATAGTTAAGTAGTGGAGTTAAAATTCAAACATGTGTTCTTTGATTTGAAATTCAGTACTCTTTGTATTACCCAAAGGCAGCAGATCATAGTGAATAGAATCTTGGGTTTAGAGATCTACATTCAGATTATGCTTTGAACTAAGGAACTCTGTAGTCACTCACCTTCTGTGCATGCTGGTCCATATCCTAGAATTTATTTAAATTGTAGACTTGTAATCTGCATATTCCCAAGGTAAAGGAAATACTATGCTACTATCTTTTAAATATAACTATACCCATTTTTTTAAAAGGGACATCAGTTTTCATGGTTACATTTTGCCTTCACCCCAAGAATTGTTTCAATCTCTGCCAATATGTTATTTTGCTCTGCCACAAACATGATATAAATCATTGAGGTATTTATCTTGGGCTTATTTTTCATAGGATACAAAATGCAAATGTGACTTCCTGAGTATAGGGGATCCCTGGATAAGGAAACACTTTGTACCCAAGTAGGTAGACACTTTCTCTGAAGTTTATAAATTTATACTCTTAGAGAATTGTCTAGGTGCCTGAAAGTTTAGTGGATTGCTCAGGATTATAGGCATATACTTATACACATACACACACACACAGAAAGACAGAGATAGAGAGGAGAGAGACGGAGACAGAGACAAAGACAGAGAGAGACAGAGAGAGATAGAGAGAGACAGAGACAGAGAGACAGAGAGAGAGAATGAGAGAAAAAGAGAGAAAAAGAGAGAAAAAGAGAGAGAGAGAGAGAGAGAGAGAGAGAGAGAGAGAGAGAGAGAGAGA
>JAJPUD010001098.1:385596-400551 GCA_023553655.1 Myrmecobius fasciatus
AGAGAGAGAGAGAGAGAGAGAGAGAGAGAGAGAGAGAGAGAGAGAGAAAGAGAAAGAGAGAGAGAGAGATCAAACTTGAACTCAGAAGGTCTAGGCCACAAGTAAAGCCAAATCTCTATCCTCTGTGCCCAGCTGATTTTCATGAGTGGTCCATAATAACATATGAGATATGATTACTGGTGATCCTAGCTCTTCAATCCATCTTTCTTAGGGTATATATTGAAATGACTGAATAAAATGTAGCCAGACTCAACCTATTCCTATTTACAGCTGAGATAAAATAAAAGGAACAGTAAGTCCTTTTTACTTTGGAATCTACTTACCTTAAAGTTTTCTTCTCTTCTCCATCTGCTTTCAAACACAGTCTGAACTTGCCTATTTATCATGTTAGTCCCATTAAAGCATTGAAATGTCTAGTTCTTAGTATTCCCTTTCCCCTTTTTCTTAGAGAACTGTTTAAAGCTCAGATTAAGATGTACTTATAAGATTTGTCATTTGCCTAATGATATTTTTGGTAGAAGAATTAGTACCTTTATTGATGAAAGACAATCACAAGTGTGATCTTTTATAAAGGCATAAGCACCTGATGGTTCTTTGTTTGAAACATTTAAGGATTTTGAAATGTTAAATGTTCACCTAATCAGAAGCACTGAAAGAGTAGCTTGTCCAGGATTAAAAAGGAGCTCAGTAAAACTGGGAGGTAGTAACTCTCTAGCCTTGGCTAAACACAGTGTTCCATTTCAGGTCTCTCCATCTAAACCATCTTTGCTCTAAACCCCAAACACTCACTAAAGCATTTACACTGTTCTTCCTTTGAATTCAACAAGCATTTCAAATACACTCTATATTTGCAAGGCAACCCCTCTGTGCTGGGGAAATCGAGATTGCAAAAAAAAAAAAATTGGAAACAAGCTTTTGACCTCAAAGAAAATAGATTGTGCTACTGAGATAGGCAACAGGAATGGACAATGAGTGATAAAACACACAAACAGGTAAATATATTGTGTGGGGCTCAATGAAAGATACAAAGTGATCTAGGAATATTTAAGGGGGAAGACAAGGCTTTCATCTGGGTGTATCTAGGAAAGTTTCACAGACAGTCTCTTGAAGGAATAGAAAATCCAGATTCTGTGAGTGCCAGAAAGTAAGAAAGAACATCTAGCAAGAAGAGAAATGTATAAATAAAAAAGATGGAGTTGTAACTGGCACAGTAAAAGTGGAAGAACACATGGAATAGATACAGGGCTAAGTTCAGTAAAGAGAAGAATGTGGAAGGAATAATGGGGAGAAGGATTTTCTGGCTAAAGAGCAATATCTAGTAGAGAAGTTATTGAAAATTAAATTGACTCTAGTTTCAAATAATAATAGTAGTCAATGTTCAAATAGCTCTTTAAGATTTACAAAGCATTTTATCCATATTATTTTCTTTGACAAACATTGTAAGTAAATGCTATTTTTAGCCCCCTTTTACAGATGATGAAACTGAAGCTATGGCATTTGTCCAAAGTCACATACCTATTAAGTATCTGAGGCAGAATTCCAATTCAGGTCTTTTTAACATCAATTCTGGCATTCTGTCTATTTTACTACTTAACTAGCTTCATTAAGAGACATGGGATAAAAGTGCTTCTGAGATTATTTCTCTGAGATATACTGAAGAATTGGAGCTGGTGAGGGGAAAGCTTAGGCTTAAGGGAGTAGAAAGAATACATATGTGGAGAAGGTTTCTACTTCTCTATTTGCCTTCCTCACTAGAAAGGATTATCATACATAGTAATGTTAAAATTTGTGACATTCCATAGATATAGCCTTAACCCTCAATCTGGTGTCTATTCATCGCTATTTTCTTGAATAGAAGTGATTTTCAAGTAAGCTTAAAAAGAACTGATATTCAAAAGCATTGACAGCATCCAACATAACCCTTCCTCCTATTACACAATTACTTATTGAATCTGCATGATAATTCTTCTCCTGAATTGCTCAAAATGGCATTCAAAAAGTTTAATATGCTTAATATTTCTCTAAAAATGGAGGGGCAAAGGTACAAATATTTTAAAAGCTCATGCAGTTTTACATGATGATTGAAAGTCATTAAAGAAGAGTTTCTTCATTTTTTTTAAAGGTATAATCAACAGTAGCTTTCTCTTGAAGGGCTAGTTGGTACAACTTTTAGGAAAATAGGCCAAAGAGACACAACTGCTAGTTTTTAGTCCTAAATAAACTGTTTTTCACCCCTTAGCTCTTTTCTTCTTTTCAGTGTTAGAAAAGACAAAATAATCTATTTAATTTTAAGTTGATTTTAAAGCTAGTTTTTGATTAAAAGATTTAGTACCTTGGTATGACATTGATTAAACTTCAAAATTAAAATAATATTTCAAAATATAAATTTTAGACTATAATCTTTTTAGGGTCTTACTTCATTTTAGCTAGTAATATATTTCCTTAGTTAATACATTAGCTCTCAGGCTACAAGGATATTATTTATTATGCTAGGGCAACATCAGTGATTGAGAAAATTTAATTAGCTTATACCTTTGGGATTTGAAGCTACCTGTTTTGTAATGGGCCTTCCAAAGATGGATTTGGGGCAAATTCATTCTCAAGATTAAACTCTGACTATCTAAAAAACCCTGAGCTTAGGGTTCTCAGCTCAGATTTCATTAAAATGTAAAGCTGGCTGCAAGAGATTTCAGAGATCATTCAGAATACCCTCTCCTTTCACAGATGATGTTCAGACTTTTAAATGACTAGCCCAAGATCATGAAGCTACTAAGTAGCAGATGCAAAATTTAACTTTAGTCAACTAAAAATATGGATAAGCTTCTGTACATATCTAACTTAATCAAAGGATTTGACTTTGACACTGGAGAAAATTTGGTTTTATGTGAATTTGTTCCCCCAGATTTGGCTACTTCTTCAGGTACAGCAGCTGCTACTTCCGGAACTATAGAGATTGTTTACAGTAATTCAACCTCATCCCACTTCAGATTTTCATGCTGTATTCAATTATCATAGGAGAAACATTGAACCCAGAGGTCTGAGATTCCATTTTGAAAAGTAAGTCCTGTAGGTTATTTCTAAGTTCGACATCAGTTATATTCCTTTATTGCTTGTGTGACATTTTTAATGTCCCATTTCGCTAACCAGTCTTGAAAATCTTACTCCAACAAAGTTCAGCTAGATAATAGGTCCCTTAGCAAGCAAAAATAAAGTGATACAAATATTAAAAACATTCTGTGCCCTTTGAAAATATTATGAAAGCTACTAAACAGATGGGCTGAAAGTTTAATTACCTTGAAAGTTAGAGTGGCAAGTCATCACTGTTCTCCCAACAATGGAAAATGCAGCAACAAAAATATCCATAAGGAAATAACTCCAAGTGTATGTATGTATGTGGGTATGTGTGTATGTATACATACATATATATGTATATATTAAATGCACTGAAAAAAACCAATGCCGTTCTATTTATGCCATCCAGATATAAGAATTCCAAGGACCTCAATAAGATATGAATTACACTTTACTTTCCACCACATCCTTTTTGATACACTGGTCTCCTGGCTGTTCCACAAAGAAGCCATTCCATCTTTAGAGTGAACATTTTCTCTGGCTGTCCTCCATAGCTGGAAAACTCTCTCATCATCTCTACCTTCCCTGGCTTCTTCCAAATCCCAACCAAAATTCCACCTTCTACAGGAAGCCTTTCCCAACATCTCTTAATTCTAGTACCTCCCCCCCTGTTAAATATTTCATATTTATGTATAGCTTGTTTGTGTGTGTGTGTATATATATATGTATATATATATGTGTGTGTGTGTGTGTGTGTGTGTGTGTGTGTGTGTGTTATATTTAATTGTTTGCTTGTCTCCCTTATTAAATTGTGAGTTACTTAAAGGGAGGAACTGTCTTTTGCCTCTTTTTATATCCCCAGCACTTAATACACTGCCTGGTGCATAATAAATGCTCAATCAATGCTTATTGACTAATTGACTAGACTATACTGAGCAGGTGTGTGTGTGTGCATTTTATTTTTTCTAGGTATCATACCTGGAGTAATTACTTCTGGGAATGCTTTTGTAGACAGGACTGACAAAAAAAAAAAAAAAAAAACTGAAGTTCAAATTATTCTTTAGGTTTGTTTATACTTGAAAATACAGCTCATAAATCTTCACTGATAGATTTACTTTTAATATTTAGCTAGAAGACCCAATTGGTTCACAAAAAAATCTTTAATGAAATATGATAGTAAAAAGAGAAAAAAATAGAATATTCTCCACATGAACCTAGGACATACTCACATAAATACATATACCATAGATCGATTAGAATAATGCACATGTATAAAGATCATTCAAGGGGACACAAATAACTTATGATAAAGACAAAGGCTTGAGAATTACATACACCTAAAAGACAATATTTCTTTTAGGGTATCTGTGTGGAATAATTCTTGTGTCTATGGTATATGTGTATATTGTTGCCGGGACATAAACTAGGAATGATGTCATATGCATTTAAAACTACAAATCCATTGAAGCTTTTCAGTAATGCCATTGAAATGTCATTTTTAAGTTCTGTTTCCTTTTAGGTCTGCACCAGAATGTTTTTATTTGTTTGTTTTTTAGTTATTCCTCAGTTGGTAACCTATTTCTGTTATTTTTTATATTGTACTTTTGCCTTTGCCTCTGCCTTTCTGTTTCTGTCTAATTATCTCTTCTCTCTGGTCTTTGTGGATTATATTTTCAACTGGTCTTGAGTTAACATTTGGACATCAATTTCTTGCTACTGATCTGAGTATTATCTCTTCAGAGCTAACTGCAAGTTATCTCATTTCCACTCTGTTGAATTGTGGGGACTAGAAGGTCTATCCTTGACAAATGCAGAATAACTGCTTTTTAATAATATCTTGAGCTACAAGCCAATACATATCCAGCTGACAAAATTTAGGTTAAAATCAAGTCTTTATTCAAATTGCCATAACTGTATTTGAACTTATAGTCCTTTGTTTCAGATGACTATTTGATTTAAGGTTAGAAATTCTTTTCTTACTAGGTATGCAAATGAATTTGAACCAGAATCAGGTGTAAAGGAAAAAGGCAAAGGTATATTTTCATTCCTTATAAAATAGCAGAAAAAGTCTCTTAGTTCTAATATATTTTGGATACTTAAAATTTTATTATATTCCTACATAGACATATTACAAATAAAACAGATACGAAAAAATTCACTTAACAGTAGAGTATACACATACTAAAATTACATTTATCTGGCATTGCATTAAATATTTTTGAATACTAATTCTTCTTTTGTTATATATTTATGAAGGGAATAGCACAACATATGAATTGTCATTAAATAGGAACCTACCTACAAAAGAACTCACAGGACTAATTAGTCCAGTTATGATACCTGGGGGAGAAAATAAACATACACAAACACACACACACACACACACACACCTGTTCTGTATAGTCATTGGTCAATAAGCATTTATAGTATATTTACTATATGCCAGAATACTAAGTGCTAGGGATACAAAAAGAGGCAAAAGACAGTTTCAGCCAAGGAACTCACAATCTAATGGAGAGGACAATGAGCAAACATATATTTACAAATAAGCTATAAGATAAATTGTTAATAATTAACTGAGGGAAAGCATGAGGAATGAGAGAGACTGGGAAAGGCTTCCTATAGAAAAAGGAATTTTAGTTGTCACTTGAAGGAAGTTTAAAAAGCTGATAGATAATGTGTTTATGAGTACATATATACATATGTGTGTCTTATGATAATATATATATATATATATAACTTCTGTGATGGGATATATGATATACACACAAATATATCATATATCCTATCACAGAAGTTTCTTTTGAACATAGTTTTGTGAATTGTGAGGTAAAATCTAATTCAGCATCACCATGGTAGACTTTTACAACCATGAGAACAAGCCACTCAGTGGCTTTCTTCAGTGTAAATCTCCATTCCTCTGCATTACAAGATAGTAACTACATAAGAACATAGTAAGCAGATTTTTAAAATTGCCTTTACAATAATTTACTATAGGTCATCTATCCTACTGTGGCATCTTGCCATCCTCTGTTGTTGGCAAGATACTGACTAGAATTCTCCTAGGTTGGCTTATTGTTTAAAAAAAAAGTCAGCTCTGTTCTCTAGGAAGGAGAAGATGGCTCTAGGCTAAAAAAAAGGACAGTGGACAATATTATTTTCATAGAAGATAAAACATCACCAGATTGCCATACTATTTTAAGAAAATATAGAAGCAGCATGATATAGTGAGTGGAAGATTGGGCTAGGAGTCAAGAAGATATTGGTTGAAACCTATTTCTGACACTTACTGGCTGTGTGTCCTGTCTGATCTAACTTCTGTCACCAACAAAGTGATTCAGGGTTTTGTAAGAGATCCAGTCATACTCTGTTATCTTATATATGGCTGCAAAAATTGAAACTTGAACTGAATCATGTTCCACTGGGAAATTATTAGCTTGACAAGCTATTGGAAGTCTTCAAAATTCTTAAAATCCTCTAGAGGTTTCAGTAGGCTGATGAAAGGTCTATTAAAATGCACACTGAAGAAAATAGGTAGACTTTTCCCCTTCTTAAAAATATTTTTTAAATAAGAAAAAACTTCTTTTTCTCTCATTTAGCCATTCCTTTTCTCCCCTCCACCATTGAAAAAAGAAAAGAAGGGGGTGTGTGGGGGAAAGCACAAGTGTGTGAGATAGGGGAATCCCTTGAAACGAATAAGCATTCTCAAACAAAACAAAGTCCTATATTGGTAATGTCCGAAAAAAAAAAAAAAAGTCTCCTTTGCTATTCTGAGTCCATGAGTTCTCTGTCTTCAATAAGTAGCATATTTCACTGTTGATCCACTGGAATTGTGATTGGTCATTGTATAGATCAGATTTCTGAAGTCTTTCAAATTTGTCTGTGTTGTCATAAGTGATTCTCTTGGTTCTGTTCATTTAACTCCATCAGTTTGTGGAAATCTTCTTAATTGTCTCTGAAACTCTTTTGTCATGTGTAATTAATTGCATAAAAATATTCTATTAAATTTATATACCATAGTTCAGGAATTTTCCAATTGATGGACACCCCCCTATTTTATTTAGTAACACAAAAATAGCTGGTATCAATATTGTAAAAATTTGTTGGTGGTGGTGGTAGTGGTGTATAACTCATCACTATTTAAAAACATCTGCTATCACTATTTAAAAACATATGTAGTTTAGAAACTTTGAGTGTACAATTCTAAATTATTTTTCAGAATTCCTGAACCTTTTATAATAACATTGAATACTTTAGTGTTAGGCAGACAAAAATTAAATTTTCTAGAGTAAAAGGAGACATAGACTTCATGATAAGCTTTAAAATGGTAACATGGAAAAAAAATCTACCTAGCTATCACTCATGAATATAGCACTTTAAGTTAGGATCATGGGTGGGTATTATATAATAACATAAGGTAAAGAGATAAAGTTAACAATTAATGATAAATCTGTTAGAAACAAATGAGAGTCCAAAGCCAAGGACAGCTAATCACTGTGTATACTATGACACACAGGGCTGCTAAGAGCTGGATTGGCACCAGCAACTTATTAGTTCAGTTTCAAAGATGGGATGGCATTCCTAGGTCATTAAAGAGTTAACAAATGGAAAGGCACTTACTCTTGTAAGAACAGCTAGGTGGTACAATGGATGGAGCACAGGAATTTAGTCAGGAAGATTGGAGTCTGAATATAGTTAGATCTGAATAGACTTAACTAGCTGTGTGACCCCATGAAAGTTAATTAATCCCCCTTAACTTTCTTTTCATTTGTATGATGATGATAAAACTAACATTTTGTGTGTGTGTGATCAAATGAATTAACATATATAAATATCTTTGAAAACATTAAAGTGGTATATAAATGCTAATTATTATAATAAGGATACAGTAGTATTTAACATCTATAATGTGGGCCCTCTCATCTCCATACAGGAAAATATCTTTCTAGCAGGGCAGGATGTTATGATTTGTGTACTCTTAGACATACACCAAATCTGAAAGACTCACTCCAACATTAATTCTTAGATCCAATCCAATTCAATCCAATCTACATTTATTAAGTGCCCACTATATGTTAAGCACAGAACCATAATAAAAAGAAAAATGATTCCTTCCTTCCATTTGTTTATAAATATGATGGGAGGAGATAAAGTACAAAAGGAGGCAGGGAAATATGATGGGAGGGGAGAGATCAGATATACTGAGTATAGGGGCATGTTTTATGGAGCTGAAACTAGGCAGGGTAGCGGATGCAGAGTGAAGTGAACCTAAATGTCCAGTTTTTGCCCACAGGAAGGCATTGGGAGATGTTTTGGTGCTCTGCCCTCCAATCCTCAAATCAGAGGGGAGAAGAGATTGGGGTGAGAGTAGGTATCTGTCAAGGTTTGAGGTATCAACATGGTGATGAGATTAGAGGGAAGGAGTTTAACCTGGGAGGGGCATCTGTGGAGTTGAAATTAGTCAGAATAAAAGTAGAGTGGATGACGAAAAATGTAGGTCAAGTCCCCAGAAAGCGGTGTCAAGGAAGGCTGGTGGTTTGTTGTCCTTTGTGCTCAAAGAGGACCAAAATGACATCACTTAGTCAGGGTTAATGTACAGTGTGTCTGACTGGAGCTGATTAGACCAATATGAGCTCAAAAGGTTTTACTACAGGTCAGGCACAAATAGACTATATAAACATTAGGAACGGAGATATTTCTATATTTGCAGATCACACATTTCTTTTTAGATACTGCAATTCTGCTTTGCTCATAGAGCACAGAGCCTTTTTTGAGACGGCACACTGTACTAGGTAGTCCTTTGCCTACATTTTCTGTATCTCCCAATCAATTCCAAAATTCCTCAGAGAGACCTTGAGAGTATCTTTGTATTGCTTCTTCTGACTTCCATGAGAGCACTTACCTTGTGTGAGTTCTTTGTAAAATAATCATTTAGGTAAAGATATGCTTGATATGTGAGAAGTTTGGCCAGCTATCTGAGTTGCACTCTCTATAGCAGAATTGGAATATTTAGCATTTCAGCTCCAGAAGGGACTTCAGTGTCTGGAACCTTATATTCCTAGCTGATCTTCACACTCTTCCTTAGACAATTAAAATGGAAGCAATTCAATTTCCTGGCATGGCACTTACATACTTTCCAGGTTTCATAATCATACAAAATGAGGTCAACACAACAGCTCTGTGAACCTTCAGTTTTGTAGGCATCTTAATAATTTTCTCTCCCACATTTTATTTTGAAACGTCCCAAATACTGAGGTACTTAAGGCAATGCATGTATCAATCTCAGTATCTATGAGTCTATCCCTGGAAAGTATACTGCCAAGGTAAGTGAATTTATCCATAACATTCAAATTTTTTTTATTTGTTGTAATAAATGGCTCCATGTATGGATGGTATGGTGTTGGCTGGTGAAGAACTTTTATTTTCTTGGTGTTAATTGTCAGGCCAATATTAGCACAAGAGGAAGAGAAAAGATTCATATTCTGTTGCATTTCAGCCTAAAAAGCTGCATTGAATACACAATCATATGTAGATAAAAGTTGAGCTCCAAGTCTCCCATCATGTTACTCTTCACTTGGGGCCTTTTCAGGTTAAATAATCAATGTGTTAGCTGACCTTCATGTTGAAGAATTCAACCACATTGCTGAAAATATCATGCTAAAAAGCATGAGAGAAAGTATACAGCCCTTCTTCATTCCATTGGTTACTAGGAAAAGACAATCATCCATTATCTGAAACCTATGTATGCTTTCATGCAAGTGGTTCATCATAAAACTGATGAACTTCATGCAACCAAATTTTACCATGATCTTTCACAAACCCTCATGATTGACAGAATCAAAGCTTTTGGTCAGATTGATGAACATGAAATACTGATCTATTCATCTCCTGACATTTTTCCTGGAGTTGTCAGTTGCAAACACCATAGTCTGAAGGATCAGACTGTTTTGGAGGAGTGACTAAGGAAGACATGTGAATGTGATAGGAAGTCATGGCTTGAGCTTCAACCTCTTCAGATCACCACTCAAATGCATGCTTTGTTACCTTTAGGAAAAATCTCACATTAGCCTCACATTTTAGGAATGAGGAAATTAAGGGGAAACCTTGGTTGTTATTGGTACTATTACAAGGACTATATCAACACTGGAGAATTTGAGGGCTATAACCATTTGGGAATTGCCAGGAGTTAGCTAGTAATTATCTTTGCCCTAACCCAAGAGAAATAATTTTCATTTTTCCATATTTTGTGATAATTTATGAAACACATTTAGAATCAATCAGTGAATCATGAAGCATTCAGTAACTACTATCTGCAGTGCAGCTAGGTGATACAGTAGTTAAATTCCCAGGACTGGAATCAAGAGGACCCTAAATTCAAATCTAGATGTGTGATACTGGGCGAGTCAATTTACCCTGTTTGCCTCAGTTTTCTTATCTATAAAATGAGCTGGAGAAGACAAGGGCAAATCACTACAGTATCATTACCAAAAAAAAATTCCCAAATGGAGTTACAAAGAGTCAGACACAATTGAAAATGACTGATCAACAAACAACAATGTGCCAATACTGTTTTAGGCACAGGGAATACAAATGTAATAAAAGAAACACTCCCTCCTGACAAGGAGCTATGCTATCTCTGTACACCACTTTTTCAAGTTGATAGATGTTTTTTTTTTCAAAATATGAGGAGAAAGAGAAAACATCTTAAAATATATAAGGTTTAATTTTTGCACTCAATTTAATTGCCCTTAAAAAGTTGTGCAAATTTATTTACAGTTTTTGATATGTCTACAATTCATAATTTTAAATATAAAAGTCAATTTTATTCATGGAGATATTAAAATTTCAAACAATAAATACTTGAACTTATGTAAATAATTATACCATGTGATGAAGAATCATGTTAACTACATAGACTTACAGATGAGGAAATTTCACAGTTCAATGAAGATATGAAAATGTCATTCTTTTTCACTTGCAAATTATGAAACAAAATAATATATGACATTGCTTATTAAAGAGTCTTTCAATTCTGACAAAATTAATAATTGCACTTAAATGTTTCTGTTCTGTGAAGTTTGGCTTTAAATGTAAATTGTTTTAAATGGCTCATTCTAAAGTTCACCTTCATGAGATTGGCTAATTTTGCAGACATATGGCAAGTTAGACAGCAACTTTTCTACCTTGAAAAGATTCAGTTTAGAGGAAGAAAAAAAAGTCACAAATTTCTCTTCTCAACTGGGAGAAAGTGACATTGCCAGTGAATAGAGGGTGCTACCTCTTATCTGTACTTAATAACCTCTCTCACTGGCACCCATTCAGCTGCCACTTAGCACAAAGGCATGCCTGCATGTCATTTAACAGGGCTACATTAATACACCTAACCAATCAATGTTTTCTGCCCCTTCCACAAGGACACCAGTCTGTTACCATTACTAGACACTGTCAACAGAAAATGACACCAGAGTCACAAAAGGCAAAATGATGTCAGTTTAATCAGAGAGCAGACAAAAAGGCAAACAATACTGCCCTGGATAGAAGTGTAACAAGGAGACTCGGAGGTTGGTGTAAGCCATATTTGGCAGATCCCTCTGAAACTGGATTGAAATTCAGAGATGTAAAATACAAGTGAATGACATAGAAAAATAGAATTATTCTCTGCTTCCCTATCCCCCATTTCAATTTAAATCAGTGACTACTGTTGGTTTAGAGAAAGCCAGTGACAAAATATTGGAAGTAGGAACTTGAAAAAGTTTTATTGGAAATCAAGCTATCTTTGATTCCAATAGAGACATCATAATCTTACATATACACACGTATATAGCGCACATGTATATATGTGCATATATTATATATAATATATATTACACATTTATATGTCACTTTAAGAATTGTCTAAGAAGTTACTTCCTATTTTCTTTTGGTTGAAAGTTAAAAATAACTTTTTCTTTGTCTAATTTACCAACTCTATAGAATTGAAATGCTGTTAATGCTGCAACTTATTGGTTAATATTTAATGATATTAATATGTACTTGTTACTTAAGGATTGTTATATGAATGAAAGTCCATATTAATAGAATTTAAAAGATAGATAAGACCTTAGAAGTCATCTTTTTTTTTTAAAATGTTATTTTAAAGATTAGGAAATTGAAATTAAGAGAAGTAAAATGATGTATCCAAAGTCAACCTGCCGACAGTATTAGAATTAAGTTTTCTGACTCTGGGCTTCTATTCATTACACCATGCCATACTGTATGAATATTTCTTGAAGCAATAATCCAATTTTGGATAGAATTTCTTAATTCTGGTTTTAAATCATATAGAAAAAAAATAAATGTTCCTATATAGTAGAGTTAGAATAAAGTAACTTCAAATGATAAATACTAAATAATAAAGTATCATTTTTTTTTGTCATGTCCTGCATATAGGACTAGGGATTTCTAGTGATGTGTCTTCCAAGGTCACAACTATGAAGATAAAATTGTGTACTTTCAACTCTTCCTTTTACCCTTCTCATTTCAAGACTATACAAAACTTCAACCAAGCTGTTTTGGGTCAATAGTGCCATCTGGTGTCCAAAATAGTTAGATCTACTATCCTTATCTTTGCTAAAATCTTGCTCTCTTGGGAGATAATACACATATTTTGATCCCTTTACCTTAGACTATATCATTCTCACAGGTATACATATATATACTCTGTAGTCTTTTTTCTTTTTACAATCTCTTCTCTCTTTCTTCTAACTCTGGCTCAGATATCTAATGGAAGCTACTCTCTTTTTTCATGAACAACAAAGAAAAACATCAAACTAATCATGAACAGAGCAAAAAGAAAGCCATTCTACTCACCTTTAAAGTCCATGAAAGTACTTAAGAGTTCTTCAGAGGATCTACATAACAATGCCCATTCCCCCTCCTAATCTTTGAATGATATATTTTAATGGCATTATGGGTTAAATAGAATTTGGCAGCCTTTCTGGGAATCTAACTCTGGGAAAATGAGCTCTGAACAAATGATTTACTTATTTATTTATTTTTATTTTTTGGTAAAACAATGTAAAAGTTGGTTTTTAATCTAGATTTCATCAGAATACAATTTTCATAGATAAAGTGGCACATCTTTGCAGCTTCTATTACACCTGAACAAATGATTTACAAATGAACTTTGGAAGACTATTGGTTTATAAACTGAGGAATGTCTACTATGTGAAATATTTTTAATGACTAGGAAAAATCCTTCAAGTAAGATATTTATAATGATAAACAATATAAGAGAAAATAGGAAATAAACAAATACTCATGGTTGGAGCTGACAGTGTTAGAGCACAAGAATTTGTTCATTTTATTTCACATTTATCCACAATTTTATTTTTTTTTGTCTTTATTTTCCAGATTTTATTTGAGTGAAAAAGTTTTTCTTAGAGAGCCCTCCTGATTGGTTTTAGTCAAACAGTTCAGATCTGATATGTCCAGAAATATTTAAATGTTTCTTGATTGGCCTGCAGCTGGCTGTGGTCAAAATGATATTAGGTAGTAAAATGAAAGATTTAATTCCAGTTCTCCTATTAACTTGTTGTGGGACCTTGTACAAGCCAAGTCTTTCCTGTAAGTAATAGCTTAGAAAGTCTGTGGACTTGATTAATCTTAGCATTCTCATTTCTACTCTGCTTGTTTGACTTCTTTTGACCCCTCATAGTCAAATTATCCAGAGGAAGAAAAAAAAAAAAAAATAAAACTACCAAACAATTTTGTACATGTTCTAAATGTATTAGAGATTATCCTGGAACATTTTCCATGGCACTGAACTTGCAATCTAAACCTTTATGGTGGGATTTATACTTGAGTTTCTTGCTAATGAACGTGTGGACAAGTGTAACCACTGGTTTCTGATCAGTTCTGATTGGTAGGTGAAGAGGGGGGTTAATATAATAGGTGACTGAGACAGGAAGTACTTCTCCATTACTACATTATAATATCATCCTTCACCTTTTTTTCTTTTTTTTTTTCTTCTTTTTGAACTCATTGCTTTGGAGCAGCATCTTCTTCCCCCTTCTCAGAGATATGATGGCCATCATGAGTGTATTTGGCAGTGAGAACATGTATTCGTGAGACTGATCTCAAGATCTTAGATCTTTCTTTTTTATCCCTTGTTCCTTAAACACAAATCACCAACGAAATCATGTAGATTACAAGGAATTTTGCATACATTTTATAACAAATTAGCATTTATATAGCTCTTTAAATTTGGTAAAGTTATGGCTACAAGTCTTTTTTATTTTATTTTACCATGAGACCTCTCACAGAATGATCATCTAGTCCAATTTTTTTATTTGACAGATGGTTAAACTGAGGCCCAGGGAAGTTCAATGACTTAAGGTCACATAATTAATAGATAGGAAAGTTGATATTCATGCCCTGGTTCTGTGTCTTCACACCCAGTGTTCCTTTTACTTCACTGCATTAGAATCTAAGGCTTCTAAGGAAGTTCAGAGTCATCTAATCCCACCCATACTTGACCAATAACAAAACCACTGGTAAATATTTAGTAAGACTGCAGTTGAAGATCTCCAATAAGGAGGAATGCATTTTTCCCTGAGGCAGCTGATTGCACTATGGGAAAGTTCTAATTTTTCAGAAATATCTCTTTACATGGAATTAAAATGCCTCTTTACACATGTATCTTTCTCAGATTGTTTCTAGTTCTGCTTGAGTCCAAGCAAAATTAGTATAGTTTTTCTTTCAGAGTAGAATCTTTCAAATACTTAAAGATAATGATAATTCTCTCTCAGTCTCTCTCTCTCTCTCCCTCCCTCTCTCTCTCTCTCTCTCTCTCTCTCTCTCTCTCTCTCTCTCTCTCTTCTCTCTCTCTCTCTCTCTCTTTCT
>JAJPUD010001098.1:400951-435313 GCA_023553655.1 Myrmecobius fasciatus
TCCTTCCTTTCTTCCTTCCCTCTCTCCCTCTCCCCCTCTCCCTTTACTCCCCTCTCCCCTTCTCCCCTCCTCTCTTTCTCTCTCTCCTTTTCTCCTTCATAATTCCCCATAGCTTCTCATTTTTATTTTAACTACCCCCAATTTTGCAATATATAGCATGACTTTATTGCTCTTTCATAATATCAGTTGGCCCATTTTGCAAGTACTGTAGCTTTTAGGATCCTCCCTGAAGTGTGGGGCCCAGAACTGAATATAATACTTGATGAAGCCTGATCAGGGCTGAGCACATGGGGTGATGCTTTTTGAATAAGTTCTTAATCCACCCACTGGTACTATTATTATGTGGTATTCCACATTTTTCTCCATTTTGTCAACAGGATTTTGGGAAAGAATTTATGGATTTTTTTATTTCAATTCAGATAGGCTATATCTATGCCATTTCCCTGAATTTATACAACATTTTAAGATTTGCAAAGTTCCCACATGTTTTTTTTTTCTCATTTGATACCCATTTGATACAGTAACCCAGTGGAAGTAAATACTAGCATTATCTTCCTTTTATAGATGAAGAAACTGAGCCTTAGACAAATGATTTTCCCAGAGTGGTACAGCTAGTGGGTGTTTGAACTCAGGTTTTCCTGATTCCAAATCAAATACTATCTATTATGTCATTTATCTTCCTAAAGCCTAAGACCAGTTCCCAAGAAAGTCAGTACAATGTGGGCTTAGTGGAGAAAATATGTACTCCAGAGTCAGAAAGTATAGATTTAAAACAGTCTCTTCCAGTATTAAATCTATGATCCTGCGGTCATCACTTCCCTTTCTCTTGGCTCACAAACTATCTCTTTAAAAATGTTTTGGAATATTTTCAGGGACTGAAATCAAATTCATTGGACTAGTATTTAAAGATCCATTATCTTTTCTTTTTGATATTTGGGACTACAGAGACATTGTCCAGAGTCTGAAAACGTATGTGTTGCTATAAGATGAATAATTGACACAGTAGGGTGGGAAATTTAGGAAACCTGCAGCCTATCTTTTCTAAAATAATCAACTTGGCTGTGCTTTTAATACCTTAGAGAGAAATGCAGGACTTATTGTTGCCCTGGACAATTTTTCCAAGGCAGCAAGAGAGATTTTTTTTTCCTCCCTTCCCACCCTTTCTTTCTCTCCCTCCCAATAGCAAATGTGGTCATTAATACTGTGAATAAGAGGACTCTATAAAACTAAACTTCAAAGGAATCCTAATCCCTCCAAATATAGAAACGATTCCAATTTTAACCTGGTTTTAGCAATGTATTTATCCTATTTCTTTACTTGCATATACATATCTTCCATGTCCCCTAGAGAGGTGAATTTTTTTTTGTAGGTAGTCTTCTCAACCACATGTTTCTATATAAAGTTGGAAAAATACAGATGTAGTTTCTGAGTGAGTCCCCTTTCTAAGTAACTAAGTCTTGCTAATGGGGAACATGTTGGTGACCTCCTCTTTTTGTGTGAGTCCCTCTGTTTCTGAAGCCCTACCTATACTTTCTATACTTTCTCTCTAATTCTCATTCAATTCATAGAAGCAGACTGCTTCACACACATCCTCTAAGTTTTACTGGGTCAGAACTTACTGTGTGTAGGTCCACAGATGATTATAGATGCTGCTATCATAGATGGGGCTATGATAGAATGATACTAAATATTTTGGCCACATGGTGAGAATGCAAAACTCATTGCAAAAAGACTTTGCTTGATGTTGGGAAAGATTGAAAAAAAAAGAAAAGGGAAAGGCAGAGGATGAGATGGATAGATAAAATAATGGAGACAATAAACATGAATTTGAACAGATTTTGAGAGATAATAGGGGAGAGAAGGCTATGGCATGCTATGGTCTATGGGGTCACGAAGAATTGGATATTATTGAATGACTGAATAACAAAATGATCAGATGACTAGCTGCCAGTGTTTCCTCCTCCTTCCTACTTCTTCATGGTTTAAGTGAATTGTTTTCTTGAAAGATGACATAGCCAGGACTTTGATTGGTCGAGGAGGTGAGTGCTCAAGCTATACCTTCCTTGATGAATTTTTCTGGGCATGAAGACCATTAGGCTCATGCAATGTGGCCAAACATCTGAGGAAGTAGTGTAAAGGGTGATGCAGCTTTAACCTTTGACTGCTGAACCAACCAAATCCCAGGAACAACTTTGTTGATTTTCAGGATAAAACCAAACCAAATCAATCCAAACTAAAACAAACTTTGTTCTTATAATTAGGAAAAGGAAGGAAAAGAAAGGAAAAACACTGTTCTTCTCACAGGGACCTTGTTTCCTTAGCATCAGAATCCAGATACTCTGTGACTTATCTACTTTGGGAAAGTGAAGCAAGTAATTTTGTAGTGGAGACCCTGACTGCATCCTATATAAATGTAACAGACTTAATTATGGCTTTCACATGAACAGAAGGAACAAACTAAAATTAATTGTCATTGAGAAATTGAAAAATTATTTGAATGACCCCTAAGCTTTTTTTTTTTTCTGAATCAAAGGCCTATCCTTTAAATACCAATATTCTTTTACTGATATTTTTGATATGAGAAGACACAATTAGGTCATGTAGTAAAGAGAGCTTCAGATTTGGAGTCAGTAAGATGAGTTAAAATCTTGCTTAAGGTAGTAGCTGGGTGCCTATTTAACTTCTGCTATTCATGGTTTCTTTCTCTGTAAAATGAGGATAATCCTAACTCCTAACTCAAATATTTCTTCTGAGAATTCAATGAAATAATAAATGCAAAGTGCTTTGTAAATAATAAAATATTATAAAGATGAAGCAATGTAATACAAACAAGGAATAACAAAGGAGAGTATTGTAAATTATGGCATCAAAGCAATCAATAATTAAAAAGGGCTATTCAAGCAGTTAGATACAAGAATAAAGAATACTAATGGGTTGCCCACATGCTCCATTTTTATCCTTATGATGTCAAGGGAAAATGAAGAAGGTGTTGGTATGTTAACTGGATATATCATACTAATCTTACGGTAAAACATGGGCAAGAGTCAGACAGGTATGGATTGGTTCTTTGCATTCTCAGAGGGACTATCCTCAGCAATGAAGATCACAGGTCCATTTGAGAGTGTCTGAGAGAAGATACTTGATTTTTTGCTGATAAATTGTTCATGATTTCTCTCCTGGTGAATAATTAAACAGATGCTAAACTACCTAAACTTAGATTTTATACCTAACTGACATATTTTCTGAGGAATGACTTTTTGAAGATAGAGACAATATTTTCCTTTAGGCTGGGCTTGTGAAACCAATTGATAGATTGATTTTTTTTTTTACCTTTCTATACATCTTTTTCAAGTTTTCCTTTAAAAGTGGATTTGGAATTATTCTCATAATTTCTTATATTCATTAGCCCAGAAGTCACAGTCCAAAAGCAAATAACAGAAATAATATGTCAGCAAAATCTAAACATGGGTTTTAAACCCATGTCAAGACTTGTCTTGCCATGACAAATCTTAAGATTTAAAGTGCAACTGAGTTATATAAAATACTTTTGGTTCTCATAGTGGCATACACTTCAGTTCAGAACCAGTCAAGTTAGCACGTCACAGCAGCTCTTCTCCCTTAAATAGCTGAGGAATAGAGGCTGGGGAAACGCATGCAATATTAACAATCTTGACAGGAGGAAAAGAGATGAGAGGAAAGAAAAATGTCAAATTGCAAAAATACATTTGAGTGGAAAAGAAACATGTTCTTGGTTAGGCTACATCATGTTGGGTTCATATCCTACAACACAGATGAATAAGGTATGAGAAAGAAAAAACCTGCTCATAATTAATGGAACTTATAAACTCCTGTTTTCTCTGAGGCTCTGATTCAGCACATTGATATATTTTTAAAATTTAAGAGGATTGAAGGACAGGGAAAAATCATATAGACATGTACATCCCAGTAATTATAATTTCCTTGGATGATAACCTTAAGAAGCATCTGGAAAAGAGAAACAGAGTCAATTTTACATGATCCCATTAGACATAATAATAGAGAAATCAATGGACTCTAGATCTCTTTGCTTCTAGGAAGGTATAAACTATTCTTTCCTTCTCTTATATTGTATTTGACATAGTCTAGTCACTTCTTGTCTAAAAAGTTTCATTAAACCCCAGGCAAAACTGTGAAGTTCAAAGTATCTTCAGTATTGGAACGTTTTTCTTTATTAATCCCACTTTCACCTATGTTATCCCTCTATCTAGACGCTTAGTTGTCAGATTCTAGGACTGTTGACATTGGAATAATGAACTGAGACTTCGGGTTACATTAGCTATTCACTGATGCTAGTTATCCCCCAGATTTGTTTAAGATACACAGGGACATCTTACAATGAGCATAAAGCTGTGATAAGAGAAATCAGTCTCAATAAGGGCAAGGTACTTCCACTTTCATATGGGAACACTTTTGTAGCTGAAAGGGATAGGTAAATAACATTTGTTTAAAGTAGATTAATGATAATAGCTTTAAAAGAAACAGTATCTCAGGAAAAAATGCTTGAGAAACAGACTGTTCTGAAAACTGGAGAACTATTCCTCAGATGAACATACTGGGTGTGCTTATTTAAATGTAAACCAATAGTAATGATAAATTCAGAGATTGTGGTCCACTAATTTATGTTTATATATCTAGGTTTTTTGTTTTTGTTTTTAGTTTTAAAGATTATTATTAAGGAATTAAAATCAAATGTTTATTTGGACATTATGGGAAGATTATATAAGAGCTATTGGAACCAACCCTAACAGAAAGGTAAAATGATTGAGTTTCATCACAATTTGGAGTAAGGAGGTATGTATTTGAGATATTAGAAGCTATAGGAAGAGCCAGGAAAAAGCCAGATAAAGAGATAGAATAAAAAGTATTAGCAGAAAACAGAAGTTACAATGAGACAGGGACAGAAGATGAGGAAGGTTAAAAAAGAAATTGTTTCTATCTGAGGCATCTGACTTAAACTGCTTTCTTGGGACCCTAGTGATTGGAAGAGAGTTTTGCTTTATTGAATGTCTGTAGAACAGCTAGATCAGCTGTGAAATGAAAGCTCTTCAGCTGCTGTGTAAATAAGGATAAATCCTATAGCTGTGTACAAAGCTGCTTAACTTTTTGCTCTTTAGTGCCATCTATAGTCTAAGAGAGGGGAAAATCTCTCAGCTGCCATTGTCCTCCATTGATTGCCCTCTTGGGCAAGGTTTGAGAAGAAGGAAGCAAAAAGAAAAGAAAAGAAAAAAAAAAGGTTAAAAAACAAACAAACAAACAAACAACTAAGCACCCTGTAAAGGGTGGTTATGAACTAAAAGAGTTTGTAACTATATCATCAATTCCAAGAAAAAAAGGAGTGGTTTTGTCCAGCAAGAAAGCATTAAAACCAGAAGAGAAGCAGCTAACAGAGAAGCAGGTTAGTGTGGATATGCATTGTTTCCGAAGGGATCAAGGACATTGGGATATGCAGTCCAGAGTTGCGAGATATCCTAGAACAGAATTTTCCTTATAATTATTGTTTTCCTATTTTATTCCACATTGGAAAGAGAATCCTTTCCAATAAAACTTGTAAACACAGTTTGCTTTAGGCTTGTGACCTCCTCCTGCATCATCATCTTCTTGTTCTTCCTCCTCCTCCACCTTCTTCCTTTTTCCTTTTTCTCTTCCTCTTCCTTCTTCCTCTTCTTCTTCTTTTTTCTCTTCTTCCTCTTCTTTTTTTTATAAGAACTAAATAAACAGGTCTCTCTATTCTATCCTCATGTCAGATTCTTTGATCAACCAGGGCCTTATACCCATGTATATTATATGTTTATTTGGAGAAATAGATTCAAATATTATGGTTTTTTTATTAAAGCTTTTAAATTGTGAAATGTGTATGGGTAATTCTTCAACAATGACCCTTACAAAGCTTTCTGTTATAAATTCCCTCTCCCCCACTAGTCCCCCCCCCAAATGACAGGAAATCCACTACATGTTAATTATGTTAAGATACTTGAGAAATCAAATATATGTATATATATGTATACATATTTCCACACTTATCTTGTTGTACAAGAGAAATCGTATCTACAAGAAAAAAAAATCAGAGGAAGGAAACACAGTGCAAGCAAACATCAATAGAGAACATGAAAATGTTATGCTGTGGTCCACATTTCATATCCCTCTCTCTGGGTGTATATGGCTTTCTTTACTGACCAATTGGAACTGATTTGAAGCATTTCATTGTTGAAGAGAGCCATGTCCATTAGAATTGATCATCATATAGTCTTGTTGTTGCTGCGTATAATGATCTCCTGGTTCTGCTCATTTCGCTCAGCATCAGTTCATGTAAGTCTCTCCAGGCCTCTCTGAAATCATCCTGCTGGTCGTTTCTTATAGAACAATAATATTCCATAACATTTTTTAAAAGAAATAAACAATTGTTTGTTTTGGGGCCCATGAATGTGTTCCTTCCAAAGACTGTCTAGAAGTCCCTGAAAACAAAGTATACTACTCCTTTTTGAGAGCTTGATTTCCTTTATAAACTTCTATTATTTATCATGAAACTTATTGATTAGTTTCAGCTGCCACTAATCAATCAAATAGTAAATATCTGGGCATAGATTTATAGTACACAAAATATGGTCATTCTAAATTACTTGTCTTAACACTTTTAAAAATTTCTTTTTTTAAAAAATTTAATTATTTTACCTATCAAAGCATTTGGAAGACTTGCCCAGGATAATACAACTATCAAATGTCCAAGACTGGATTTGAATTGATATTCTCCTGATTCCAGATGCTCTATTCATTGCACCACCTAGCTGTCAGTCAGAGGCAGTACTTAAATCCAATTCTTCCTGATTGAGAGTCTGCTCTCTATACCATGCTGCTGGGAGAAAATAAGTAGCCAGGTTGTGAATGCTGGAATAGGATAGAGAAACTGTAGGGCATACCCTTGAACATCTTGTTAGTAACAGAGGTCACACCAGGAGGTAAGAAGTAGAGAGATGATGAAAAAGATTTTTAAAATAGGAGGAAAGGTCTATAGAGGGCACTGCCTTGACAAATATAAGTGAAGGTATTATAGAATGAGTGATTATTGATTTTTGTCTTTGATGTTAAATGGTTGATCTGTCTAATCTCAAATCAAAAATCACTTTTTCTAGTACTTTATGGGAAAAATGGAAGGAGATATTCTGAAATTTGCAAATGTACCTATCCCATGATACTTTATCTTATACATCTCCCAAAACAGGAACAAGGGATATCACCCAACTTTGGCTGTCTTTTCCAGAACAGTAATATAATTTTCTGAGGCACAGGGGTGCTATTGTATTACTTAGCATTACCTACTTGTCAGAGAGATACATAAGATACTTAGGAGTGCTAAGAAGTAATTCTTAGCCTTATGGGAGCCCAGGGAAGAATGCACCTTAGATGTTTATTTAGCTATCCTTTTATGAACTGCTTGGAGTTTTGGGACTCTGGAGAATAAGGATGTCTCCTCAGAATTTAAAGCTGCACTTTTTTTTCTTACTCTTTCTTTCTTTGTAGGTAATTTAACATTTCTTATTGAGGCAATATATATTTTACTCAACAATACCCACATTTTCAAGCTGACAGGGTTCCTTCTAGAGCAAAGAATAGCTTTCTGTCCAACTATTTCAAGCATGTCAAGCACATAGAAAACAGGAATTGAGCTTGTTAAAATGGAGGAGTTAGACAGAAGTGGATATTACATCAAAGTGTCATGCTGAAATGAAGACTGCAAGTATTTACGTAATCTACTAACCACAAGCATTTCTTAAATAAATAAATAATATTCCTATGTTATCCATCTCTAGAGAGAACTGATGAACCCTAAGTTTGGATTGAAATTTTTTTTTACTTTATTTTTAATTTTTATTGGGTTTAGTTTTTTGTAACATGTCTAATATACAAATATATTTTGCATGTCTTCACATGTATAATATGTATGATATTACTTGCCTTCTCAATGGGTAGGGAAGGAATTGAAGGGTGGGAGAAAATTTAGAACTCACATTAAAAATAAATATTAAAGAATAAAATAATAAGAGAAAAAAGAATGTTTATTATAGAAATAATACTTAAGAAAAGAGACAGTAATGAAGTGACTATATGCTGAGCTTGGACTCAGGAAGACCTGGAATGTCATGTGATCCTTGTCACTTACAAATTGAATGAGTCAAGAAAAGTAATATAAGCTTTTATAAATTAGGCTAATCCTTAGGATTTATCAGCTGAATCATAGATGATTTTTAATCTGTTTTTGTGGAGGACATTTCCATAAAATTGCTTAATTTTCTTGGAATATCTCCCCCTGCCAACTTTAAGTATTATGAAAAAGAAAAATCAATAATTAGGTGTTTTCAAGAGTTTTTGTGGCTTAGAGATGACAAAAACAACAATAATTACTACAATTTTAAATTGTCATTTTAATATTCACTATCTTTAATTCAAATAACAATCAGATGAGGTAGGTCTTATTGTTTTTCTCTATTTACAAATAAGGCAACTGAGGATCAGTGAGATTAACTGACTTAAAAGTCACATAGCTAGGATTTGAGAGAGTATTTGAACTCAAGATTTTCAACTTTACCTGTGTATCCATGGGAAAAATGAATATATGTGTGTGTCATCCCAATAAATATTTCTCCACATTATTAAGTAACATTACCTACAGTTACAGGAGACAGTTTTTCACACATGGAATTTTAGTAACTTAAATGTGAGACATTGAAAATTGAGTATGTAAAGTATAAAAAAGATTAGATAAAGCTTTAGGACTTGGCCTACATAATGGAAAGATAAGTAGGTTCCAGTGATGAGGCATTATAATATGTAACAGAAATATAAGAATTTAAGAAGGTTCCTGTTAATAGGTTACTGTGACTTTGTAAGCTATCATGGAGTTGCAGGTCCAGGTTTTGAAATTCAGCTAGACCTAAAATGAATTAGGCCATAGGCAATTTTCATTAAAAAATGTGATCCACAGGTAAGATACTGCTTGTGCTATACTTTCCCACTCCTGACTTTGAGAATTTTCCATTACTGAATACCTTACCTATCCGAGCCTATCAAGTACTTATCTTTGTGTCATTCACAGAGTCATGGGATTTCAGAATCAGAAAGGACCTCAGTGACCATGTAGGGTCATTAGAATGACTAAAAACAACCCCCTTAAATTAGCAGCCAAATAATCAATCAAACTAGGTCCTGCAAAGTCTCTATCAATGTGCCAGACACTAGGTTAGCCTCTGAGCAGGCAAGAACAAAAGAAAAACAGTTCCTGTACTCAAGGAGTTTGCAATTTAATAGGAGAGATCACCTGCATATAAATAACTGCATGCAAGATGTTTCTACAAAATAAATACAAAAAAGAATGTGACTGGGAAGGAATAACAGTAAGGTGACTGGGAAGGAATAACAGTAAAGGGACTCATAGGAGCTGAGCTTTAAAGGAATATAAGGATTCTAATAAACAGTGGAGAGATGACATTCAAGCTATGTGGAAAAGCCAATGCAAAGGAACAGAAAATGGAGATGAAGGATGATATATGAGGAACAGAAAGATGATCCATTACCTGGACTAAAGAGTATATAAAGAGGAATAAAATACTTAGCAAATGGTTGTCCAGACCTAGTTGGAACACTTTCAATGAGGAGGATTTCCTTACCTAAAACTAGAATATATTGTTTACAATTGATGTAACAAGATGAAAATATAGCAGGACTATCACGCCCTAGTTCTGTAAAATATACCTCTCTTAAGGAATTCTAAAATTATATTTGTTTCTGTGGCTTTTGACCCTTGGGGTTGCAGTTTAGTAAAACCCTCAGATCCTTTTTAAACAATGCTGGCTCCTGTTGCTGTCATCTAGGAGAAAATGACTCTGTACATACTTTTAATTTTCACTTGCATTATTAATTTTTTCTCCATCATGTTCTTAAACTTCAACAATCCATAAACATGGAAAAATTAACAGTCATCCTGAGAGTCAGTTGAAGCCGGCTCTAACATACCCTTTCTACAGGTAAGGTTGGGAAGGAATTTAAAAAACAAATTCTCAGCAAATTATTAGTGCTTTAGTATTTTATCTCTCATAGCATGAATATGATTTATCAGGAAAAAGATCAAAGGGAAAGAGCAATGTGTAATACAAATGAATGAATACAATTTACATTGAAATTTTAGCCCTTTCTCATAGGCCACTAGAAAAGATCTTTTTGTATCTATTCTTCAGTGTTCATTTTCTTACAACTTATTTAACCCCTAAGTATAGTTAGGTCTATTTAAACAAAATTTCAATCAGTAGTTTGTGTGATAATTGTTTAAAAATAGAGTGATGTACATATTATAAACCTGCTATAGCCACACAAAAATTGATGATGGGTAGAGATAGGTGGCACAGGGGATAGGGTGCCAGGCCTAGAGTCAGGAAGAGTCAATCTTCCTGAGCTCAAATCTGGCCTCAGATATTTAGTAATTATGTGATGCTGGGCAAGTCACTTATCCCTATTTGCCTCAGTTTCCTCATCTGTAAAATGAACTGAAGAAAGAAATAGCAAATTATTTCAGTATCATTGCCAAGAAAATCCCAAATGGGATCCCAAAGAATTGCACATGACTGAAAAATGACTGAATAAAAAAAAAGTTAGATCTTTATTTCTTGTAATTCTCATTCTTTTAAAACTCATACCACTTATTCTATTCCTTTCCCCATCCCAAACCCACAATTGCTTGTTATTCATGAATAATATTGTTGTAAAAATGAGCTTCTTGCTTATGAAAATTAGCTTATTCATCCATTTTATTCTTCTGGTATCACAGTCACTGCTTTTGACATTACAATCTGTTTGGGGTTTGTTTGGGAAATGATTATATCTCTAGCTGAATTTTTAGTTGTCTTTGATGTAAGCTAGCATATTACAAATGACATTGTCAATGGAAATATAACCTAGAGGGAAGCATCATCAGTAGCATTACCAATAACACCCTGTGCAAGTGTTATTTCCCCAGGCCACTGTGGTCCTTAGGCAGCTGAGGAGAGAGACAGAGAGATTTATATAGGGGCCTTGAAAAAGTTCCCCTTCATCCTGCCTGGAGCGGGGCAGAGTAAACCACAGAAATGGCAATAAAAGCTGCTCCTTCCAGACTGGCTTCCCCAGGGCTCCTGGGCCCACAGGCAGAAAGGAGACAGCTTCAGGGGTTTTCAAAGGTTCCCTCCCTTAAGACTGCCTGAAGTATTTAACAGAGCAGTCACAATGCCCAGAGTAAGGGTACTACAGGCATTTACTGCCTCCCTTGCCTTCCCAGGACCCCCCAGGCAGGTGAAAGGTAGTGGTAAGGATTTTAAAATGTTCCAGGGGCTGGAACAGTCATAAATGTAAGTAGCTATAATTCTCACTGTTGCTAACAAAAACTCCTATCTGGTCAACTAGCTGAGAGAATAGCAGCTGTGTTTTTGGTGGTTATAAACTTGTCTCTTTTTTTCTTTCTTTACTTTTTTGTCTTCTATGATGGATGCAATATAAGATTTTATTACTAATCATCATTAACTCCCTATCAATTAAAGATGACATAAAGTTAATGAGCTGCCTAAAAAAGCAGTAGATTTGCCTTCACTGGATATCTTTAAGTAGACTGAATAACTATTTGTTGGGTATATTTTAATGAGAATTATATGTCAAGTAGAGGTTGAATTGCTAAATTCTGGCTACCATGCTATGATTATATTTAAGGGGTTCCATCTTCTGTTATTATTGACAACAGAATGATTTTCTTCTACCTGTAAAGTCTTTCTCTGCAAATGAACATTATGAGGGTCAAGCATGAGGGCTTGGCCAGAATAGCAAATTCATGATTTTTATTAAAAGAATAGATAGTATAGAACACCAGCCCTGCAGTCAGAAAGAACTGAGTTCAAATCTGGTCTCAGACACTTAACACTTCCTAGCTGTGTGACCCTGGGCAAGTCACAACCCCAATTGCCTCAGCAAAACAAACAAACAAACAAAAAAAAGATAGTAGTTACTTAACAAGATTGTGATATTAAGATTATATAAAACATGTGATACAATAGGAAAAATAAATTTGGGATGAAAAGACCTGGGTTAAGATTCACAACATGCATATTCTTAGACAATGTATTTTACCTGTCTTGATATGATTCATTATCTGTATGTGAGGGAATTGGTCTGACTTCTGTTGTGCCTATAAAATCTATCTCTGTGATCCAAAGACTTTAAAAGGGATGTACATATTACTATTGGATTGCACAGTTCACAAAGCCACTGTCTCACAAGAAGTATCATATTGAATTTGGTGTTGCAAGCATAATTAAATTCATTTTATAAATGAAAAAAACTGAAGCAAAAAGTAATGAATTAATATTAACTCAGAAATTCTGATTATGATGAAGTTGAGACTCAAAATAGGTTTTCTTACTCCATGTTGAGGGTTTCATATCCTCCTCTTCCTATCTCTTGGGATGAGGTAAATGTCTTTTTATCCTCCATCTGTACCAAGGATCCATTTTCTTCCTCCCTCCATCAATGATCTATGGTCTCTTTCATCTTCAATCTCCCCTTCTTCTCTGATTTTTAAAGTGCTATCTATAGACTTGTTCATGTATTTTTTATCCTAAAATAATATTATCCTTTATTCTATAATGATAAAAAAGAAACTTTTCTTGATCTTATATACTCTCAAGCTCTCATCTTCTTTTTTGTCCCTCATTGTCAGAATGCTAGAAAGAATTGCCTACATTTATTATTTCTCTTTCTTGCCACCCCTTAATCCCTTGCAATTTGGCTTCCTTCTTCATCACTCTATAGATGATGCTCTGAATTGGTCTTGCCATTATGGAAAGCAATCTGAAATTATGTCCTAAGAGTTACTCAACTACAACTTAGCATTATCACTACTATGCCTGTACTCCAAAACTATAAAAGAAAGAAGAAAATGATCTACATTTAATAAAAATGTATTTTAAGTGATTCTTTGTAGCCACTAAGAACTGGAAATCAAGATTATGTCTATCTTGGGGTATAGCTGAACAAATTATTATATATGAATGCAAAGGAATACTATTGCTTTGTAAGACATGATGAAAGGGGCAGATTCAGATAAACGTAGAATGAGTTCTATGACATGATATAAAGTAAATTGAGAAGAATTAGGATAACCATTTATATAATAACATTGCAAATACAAAGGACTTTAAAAGATTTGAGAATTCTGATCAATATAATGACCAATCATATCTGCATGATGATGAACCACACTGTCCACATCCTAATTCAAGGTATACAAGGAGACTTTCCCCCCACATGGACAATGTAGTACTTTATTTGGCTTGAATACACATAATTGTTATATTTTTGTTCGTTTATATAAAAAGAAAATTAAATTTAGGAAAGATAAAGCAAAGCCTCAAGTCATTTTTGGTTCTTTGCGCTCACTCCTCAGTTGATCATTTGTTAAGTATTACGTGGATATTATATCTTGAATTCTCTTTCATCTATCCTCTCCTCATTTTCATTGCTACTATTCTAGTTCAAGCTCTCATTAGCTTTTGCCTGGGTTGCTTTAATATCTTTTTAACTGATATAACTGATTCTGGTCCCTTTCCATTTCAATCATTTCTTTACACAGCTATCAGAGTATCTGAATCATCTTTCTAAACTGCAGGGCTGACTGGATTGCTTGATTATTTAAAATCATTAATGTCTCAACATGGCTGGAATTATCATAATATGTTGGATTTAGATATCAAGGGAATTTAGATATGGCATAATCCATCCTTTCCCCTGATATAAAAATATGGAGTTTAAAGCCAGAGAAGTGAATTGGCTTATCCAAATGCACATAAGCAGTAAATGGCAGAACTAGGATGTTTTATAATTTGCAGTCTTTGTCACATTGACTCTATGTCATTATCATTTTATTTCATTATCTACATATTTGTTTATAACATATATTATGTGAAAAGCCATTGAAAATAATCTATTCTCTCTATCTCTGCTTTTTCACCACTTAATCAATTCTTGAAAATATGATTTGCCTTCCAAATCCGCTATTCTTCTGAAGTTTGTTTTTTTTTTTTTTTTGTCACCAAATTACTTCCTGGTTAATAAGTATAATATTTTATTTTTTCTTATTTCTCATCTTCCTTGACCTTATTGTTGAGCATATTCTCCTTGATATTCTATCATTCCTTGGTCTTTGGCATACCTTTTACTCTGAGTGATCTTGCTTCCCATCTAAATTCTCCCTCCCGAATCCCTTTGTCATTCATCTCCTGTCTCCTGCATCTTAGCCATACCCCAAAAGGCTCTCCCTAGATGATCTTTTACATTCTTTTGGCTTCAGTTATTAAGATGCAAGTATCAGCTCTTAGCAGATGACTCCCAAAGAGCTCTTTGTTTTCCATCCTTTTTCCTTCCAATACAGCCTCTACACAGCTGCCAACCTGATAATAGAGATATGGAAATAAAGGACATGGGGCAAAATGAAACTCTCATGGAGATATAGATAGCTAGTTAATGGAATTAAAGTTTGACCCTTTTGATTTTACATTCATTATTCTTTCTACTATACCCTGCAACACTTAGGAATTTATCCTTATGATTTATTTGTAATTTGGTATTTTGTCACCAAATGATCATCAATGCTTTCATTTTATGAACTAAATATTAATTCATTAAACATTTATTATGCCCATGTTGTGAATATATGAATAGAATATAAAAAACGAAATTTAAATGGGTGGGTGTGTTGGATATCTAAAGCTTAACCTGACTATATTATCATTCTGTTCAGTAAACTCTAGTGGCTCCCTATTACCTAAAAGATAAAATATCAAATACTATATTTGAATTTAAAAACCCTTTCATAACAAGTCTCAGCTAAAGTCACGATTTCCGCAAGAAACCTTTCTTGGAACTCTTTAATCTTAATTTTTTCTCTCTAAAATATTCTTTAGTTTAAAAAGTGTCAAGTCTGAGATCAAGAAGTCATCTTCCTGAGTTCAAATTTGGTCTCAGACATTTATTACCTGAGATCCTGCATAAATTATTTCACTCTGTTTGCCTCAGTTTATTCATCTATAAAATGAGCTGGAGAAGAAAATGCAAAACCCCTCCAGTATTTTTTGCCAACAATACCCCAAATGGGATTTCAATGAACTGGACACAACCAAAATGACCAAATAACCACAAATATTTTGTTTGCATGTAGTTGTTTGCCTGTCTCCCCCTTTAAATTGGAAGTTCCTTAAGAGTATAGATTGATTTTTTTTTGCTTTTCTTTATATCCCTGGATTTTAACAGAGAACAAGGTACATGCTATTTATTTTAAATAAAATAGGCTAACTTGCCTTGAATTGAATTCTTCCATTTATGCATCACTCTCTATAATACAATGAAAGCCAAGAATTTGAAAACTGAAGAAAACAGTCCAATAAATACTGCCAGGAAGTAGAATGTGATTATTAGAGCATCATACATCTAATCACATCACATCAAGGATTTATAATGCAATGCTAGCATCCAATTTTCTAATTACTATAGAGACCTATGTATTATGGGATCAAAAGATTACAAATTTAGAAGTGAGAGACCATCCAGTCTAACCCCCTCATTTTACCAGCAAGGAAATTGAGACTGAGAGAAGGGTTAAGTTACTTGCCCAGGATCACACAAATAGTAAGTATCTGAGGCAGAATTTAAAACTGATTTTATGTCCTTGGTTTTACTATTTTTTCTTGAATAGTTTCCTCAATACCTTGATGAATGTTTAAGTGAATGATTGAATTAACCTCAGTGATGTCTTGGAATGAATCAGGTAAATGATAGGCCTTGAAAGGACTGCTTCACTGGGCTGAGACAGTGGACACTAGAAGTCAATAGATTGAGTAAGCTGCTATCTTATAGTGAATTGGAAAAAAGGCAACTTCAGAATGTCAGGGAGGAAGGGAGATGGGCCAAAAAAACACATTAAATACACAGTATAGCAGAGTTCCAACAGTATGATGGCTGTGAACATAGGGGATACAGCAGCAGCAGCAGCAACAACAATCAGGACAGGCAGAAATAATCAACACCAGGTGAATGGTTTTGAGCAAAGGAACTTTGGGCTTGTGGTAAATCTCAGAGAAAGAGCAGCAAATAGGGACAAACTCAGAAATAGCAGCTACAAATCAAAGGGCAATCTTCATGTGTGCATAGAGAAGGGACCACTGGTTAAATATTGGTCTTTCTAGCTTCCCTCTCTCCTCAGGTACAAATAACAATTCTAGACACTAACATCATCTTTGAAAGAAAAGCATCAAGAAGGAACTTTCTCTTTTGTTGTCGACCCTAGAGAAATTTTTTATCACAAAGCATCCACTTATATGAGTTTAATACAGAAAAGTAAATAAATTTACTTATTTTCCACATATAAGCTGCCTGTGTAGCTGAGGTTGAGAAAAAAAATAGTTCAAACTCAATGGTCTTAGAATTCTTTTAGATAATTAATGTGTAGACCAAAAGTCATAATGTAATTAGGTAATTGTACCAATGAAACAATAGGATACTGAATGAATATTGTCATTCTAGGGGCTCTTCTGATTTCTAACATATAGAGAGGTATCTCCTTCCTTATGAATGTTTAAGAAACTCATTCATCACAAAGGTAGAATAGGATTAGGCAACTGTAATTCATATTCAAGGTTCCTCTAAAAAAAAGAAAATAATGAATTTGCAGTTATTTTTAGTAGGTAGAAAATACAAGTAGTAAATGAATCCTTCTCACCAAGAGTGGTATTCTTCTTTATTTTAAGAAAGAAAAGGTTTTGCACCACTGCACATGTGTAATCTATATCAAAACGCTCATCTTCTAAAGAATGGAAAGGAAAAGGAGGAAAAGAGCTCAAAACACAAAAGTTTTCAAAAAGAATGTTAAATTTTTGTTTACATGTAACTGAGAGGAAAAAGTTAAATGTAAAAAACAGAAACATAGAGAATGATATGATATCTTTAAAAGGAAAGGAAAGATAAGAAAGAGAAAGGTAAAATATTGCCTCTAGGAATTTAGAAAATCAGCCCTCAGATTTTCAAAATTTCTGATGTAACCATACATCTCTCTAAGATATCATCCAGTTGCAAGGCAACAGGAAGAGGAAACAAATTCATTTTTGGCAGAGTCATAAATGGGAACCAAAACCAATAACAAAAAAAGCCCAACAACACCACATCAGATTTTGGGAAAGGGGAGAGAAAACATAAAACAAAATTAAGAGAGGATTATCATGGGTGCACCCTAGGATTTGTGATTGTTCTACTTGTAAGCTTGGGGGCCATCTCCATTTTTCCTGATCTTTATCTGACCACTGGACCCAGATGTCTCTAGAGAAGAAAGTGAGGCTGGTGACTTTGCACAGCCCTCCCACATTTAAAACTAATTCACTTGCATGTCACGGCACCACCTTCTTGATGTCATGGTCTGCTTCAAGAATGAAAGGCAAATAATAACTTGACATCTCAGACCAGAGGAAGGCTGTAAGGTGAATCATTAGGACAGTGTTCATTTCTAAAAATGAAAACATACTCTCTAGATTTCTGCCTCAATGGGATAAAGCTCTGTCTTTCAATCTGTTTATTTGTCATGCCTTCATTGCTACGTATGGCACTCAGTAAGAGGCAAAGCCATAGCAGATTTAACACAGTAGAATAGATACTAAACTACATGGAATGATTTTAGAGTTATCTACTATTCTTAATGCAACCAGTTATGGCTACTTAGCAGTAGGTAAAAATTAATTTTTTTTATTTTAAAGGTTTTCATCTTTTTTAACTTTATGAATGTTTCCCTCTTAATTAAAAAAGTAATATTTTATCTATCATTAGCACTTTGATTTTAATAAATTCAAATTTTTTGTTCTCAAGTTTTTATAAAGATAAAACAATTAGGCCAAAGAATTATTAAACTACTTTTGACTGCTCTTTGACCCAGCAATACTACTAGTATGTCTATTTTCAAAGATGATTAGGGAAAAAGGAAAAGAACCTATACTTTTTTTTTTTTTTTGCTTTTTGCTGAGGCAATTGGGATTAAGTGACTTGCCCAGGGTCACACAGCTAGGGAATGCTAAATGTCTGAGACCAGATTTGAACTCAGGTCCTCCTGACTTCAGGGCTGGTGCTCTATCCACTGCACCACCTAGCTGCCCAGAACGTATATTTTCTAAAATATTTAATAACAGCTTTCTTTGTGGTGGAAAAGAACTGGAAATTATAAGAATGCCCATCAATTGGGGAATGAGTAAACACATTGTGATATATAATTATCATATAAAATTAATGTGCTATAAGAAATGAGGAACTCAATGATTTTAGAAGACATGAGAAGTCTTGAGCTAAATAATGAAGAGCAAAATGAGCAGAACCAAGAGAGTTATGTATACAGTAGTAGCCACAATGTTTCAAGAACAACTTTGAGCAAATAAATTATTTTGTTTGTTATTAATACCCAAGTTAACTGTAAAAGTCATAAGAAAAAAGATGCTATCTGTATCCAAAGAAAGAATCGATAAATAGGATGATACAAAGAATAATTTAAAAGATGTATATGTATGTATATACAAATATATACATATATTTACATATACATACATATACACATACACAATTGTTTGTGACTAATGGTAGTCATCTCTAGGGCTAAGGAAAAAAAGAAAATTTATGTGATAACTTTGTTAAATATTTGAATGGAATAGCAAGTTGTGCATAGCAGATTTGCATCTTCTTTTTTATTTTACTATATTATGGAAATGTTTGTTATATTAAAATTAAAAAAGGGGATATTAAGAAGAAGTGGAAAAGAAGGGGAAGGGCAGAGTTAAGATGGCAGAGTGAAATGTTGTAACAACTAAAGCTTCCCTAAAACCTCTTCTTTAAGACCACTGGAAATTCATCAAACCAAATACTGAAAGAGAAAGTCAAGGGAAAAAAAATCACAATATGTCATTTTTTTTTCAGTCCAGGGCAGCTTAGGAAAACAGAATAAATAGCCTTCAAAATGATAAAGGTCTTGAAAATCTGGACATAAATATTTCGGGGGATTCCAAAGTAGCACTAGGCACAAGATTGAGTAGCATTTAATAGTTCTGTTATCTATTACCTTGTTCTGGGCTATAGGTCCAGGATAGAACATCAAGGTTGAGAGGAAACAAGAGTGTTACCTATATAAGAATCAGAGCACACACAAAAAGGGCAATGAACAGACCTCTTCTTAGATCATATGGGAAGCATAAAAGACAACCCTTCAGTTCAAAATGTGAAAACAAAAAAAGGACATAAAGAATAGAAGCTTAGACCATACATTACCCTCCCCCCATATACTTCCAAAAGTAAGTAGAACCTAATTTTAATATAAAGTTCAAACTCAAGAGGAAGGTTCAAAAAAAGAGCAAACAAAAAAAGAGCCAGATCATAAAAAGCTACTACATTAATAGAGAAGCTGAAGACACAAATTCAGAAGTTGATACCTTGAAAATATCCACAACCAAAACCTATAATGTAAATTGGATACAAACACAGTAAGAAATCCTAGAATGGCTAAAGAAACAGATTTTTTTTAAAGAACAAAAATATTTTTTAAAGAAAGAGTAGTAAAGGAAAAAATGGCAAAATAATAAAAAATGATGCAAGAAAATTATGTAAAAGATAATTAATAGTTTGATACAAAAGGCACAAAATAGTAAAAGTCACAATTGGCTAACTGATAAAAGAAGTCCAAATTCTTATTGAAGAAAATAACTTTTAAAATTAGAATTAGTCAAATGGGAGGTAATGACTGTGAGGTATCAAAATAAAAAAATCAAAAGATTAAAAAAAAGAAACTGAAATAAATCATAGAGAAAGCAATAAATTGGGAAATCATCTTTACATTTAAGGGTTCTGATAAAGGTCTCATCTCTAAAATATATAGAGAATTATCTCATATTTATAAGAATTCAAGCCATTCTCCAATCGATAAATGGTCAAAGGATATGAACAGACAATTTTCAGATGATGAAATTAAAACTATTTGTGGTCATATGAAAAGATGCTCCAAATCACTATTGATCAGAGAAATGCAAATTAAGACAACTCTGAGGTACCACTACACACCTGTCAGATTGGCTAAAATGACAGGAAAAGATAATGATGAATGTTGGAGGGTATGTGGGAAAACTGGGACACTAATACATTGTTGGTGGAGCTATGAATGGATCCAACCATTCTGGAGAGCAATTTGGAGCTATGCCCAAAAAGTTATGAAACTGTGCATACCCTTTGACCCAGCAGTGTTTCTATTGGGCTTATATCCCAAAGAGATCTTAGAGGAGGGAAAGGGACCCACATGTGCAAGAATGTTTGTGGCAGCCCTTTTTGTAGTGGCTAGAAACTGGAAACTGAATGGATGCCCATCAATTGGAGAGTGGCTGAATAAATTATGGTATATGAATATTATGGAATATTATTGTTCTGTGAGAAATGACCAGCAGGATGATTTCAGAGAGGCCTGGAGAGGCTTGCATGAACTGATGCTGAGTGAAATGAGCAGAACCAGGAGATCATTATACACAGCAACAAAACTATATGATGATCAATTCTGATGGATTGGCTCTCTTCAACAATGAAATGTTTCAAACCAGTTCCAAATGTTCACTGAAGAAAACCATATGCACCCAGAGAGAGGGATGTGAAATGTGGACCACAACATAACATTTTCATGCTCTCTACTGATGTTTGCTTGCATTGTATTTCCTTTATCTGATTTTTCTTTCTTGTAGATATGATTTTTCTTGCACAACAATGATAAGTTTGGAAATATGTATACATACGTTCTATTTGTCAAGTATTTTAACATAATTAACATGTAGTGGATATCCTGCTATCTAGGGGAGGGGTGGGGAGTAAGGGGAAAATTTGTAACAGAAAGCCCTGTAAGGGTTAATGTTGAAGAATTACACATACATATGTTGTGCAAATAAAAAAAAAATTTAAAAAAGAAAGAAATCATAGAGAAAAAAATACCTTAAAATATATTGAAGACAAATAATTTAAAAATTATTGGTTTACTTGAAAGTTAGGGAGAAAATACAAACAAAAAGGCTTTATATCCTGTTTTAAGAAATGAGAAAGAGGGACAGCTAGGTGGTGCAGTGGATAGAGAACCAGCCCCGAAGTCAGGAGGACCTGAGTTCAAATTTGGTCTCAGACACTTAATATTTCCCTAGCTGTGTGACCCTGGGCAAGTCACTTAACCTCAATTGCCTCAGCAAACGAAAAAAAAAGAAAAAAGAAATGAGAAAGAAACTGTGCTCAGATATCTTAGAGCCAGAAGGCAAATTAGAAATCAACTCCTGAAAGAAATCCCAAAATGATAACTTATAAACAAAATTCAGAGCTTCTGAGCCAAAGAACCAGAACCAAGGAATCAGAAAAGGTATTGACTATTTCCCAATTGTTGTGGCAATCATAGATTGAAGTTTCTAATTTAATTTCTAATCCAAAGGATGAATTACCTTCAGAATATCTTTTGAAATAGTGAGCTATTTTGAAATAGCTACCTAATGAGGGAGTCATTTTAAAATAGCTTTTATTAGGCAGTTTCTTACATTTAGCTAAAAATCTATCTGCCTTTTATTTCCACCCATTCAATGATTTTACTTTGCTTTTGTAATTTCTATCACAGGTTTCCACTATTTTACACCCAGACCATTTTTTGGGGGAGGGGCGTTTCAAGAAATATCCAAAATATGGCCCTCTATGCTTGATGCATAGAGGATAGCACTAGGCATACAATGCTATTCATTATACCTTAACTTTTATCAGTCAATGGCATGGAGCATGAGGAAGTGGTTATGTACTTAAAATGCAATTATCTGGGAGACCCACTTGTTAGTTGCAAAAGGATCCCAAAATAGTTTTAAGTGAACAGGATTTGTATGAATATTATACAATATCACATTGGTTTATTTCTCTTCTTTTAAAAATATTTTCTTTAAAAAAACTATTAGCAGAAAATCCTCTATCTTTAATCTTTTGTTTTAAGCCTAAATATTCATTTTTAATTGCCCCTTACTCAATAAACCCCAGTGGTTACCTATTATTTCTAGATGAAAGATAATAAAATAATATTTTTTTGTTTGGTAGTGCAATGGATAGAGCTCTGACCCTGGATTCAGTAAGACCTGAGTTCAAATTCAGTCTCACTTATCAAATGTGTGACCCTGAGCAAATTGCTTAATGTTGATTGTCTCAAAAAATTAAGGAAAAAAATAACCCTTGTAACAAATATGCTTAATCATATAAAAAAAATCCAGCACTGGCCATGTGAGAAAATGTATATTCCATTTTGTATTTTCAGTCTGTCTTTTCCTCTTAGAAGCATGCTCCATCATTAGTTCTTTCCCTTCTTTCTTTCATTTCTTATAGGTATACATTTAATAGTGGTAACTTGGGTTTGAAGAGTATGCATAATTTAGTAAACTTTTTTTGACATTGTCTCAAATTTCCAGAGCTTTCCCAAACAAGATTCTGTTTCCCAGATACTTTGTTTGCTTTCATCAAAAGCTATGGAATAATGCAATTTATTTATTTATTTTTTTATTAAAGCTTTTTATTTACAAAACATATGCATAGATAATTTTCCAACATTGACCCTTGTTAAATGTTGTGTTCCAAATTTTCCCCTCCTTTCCCCCGACCCCTCCCCTAGATGTCAGGTAATCCAATACATGTTAAATATGTTAAAATATATGCTAAGTCCAATATATGTCTACATAGTTATAGTTATCTTGCTATACAAGAAAAAATTGGATGAAGAAGGAAAATAAAAACCTGAGAAGGAAAACAATATTCAAGCAAATAACAACAGAAAGAGTGAAAATACTATGTTGTGGTCCACACTTACTTCCCACAGTCCTCTCTCTGGGTATAGATGGCTCTCTTCACAAGATTATTTGAACTCATCTGAATCATGTCATTGTTGGAAAGACCCACATCCATCAGAATTGATCATTGTATAATCTTGTTACCGTGTACAATGATCTTCTGGTTCTGCTCATTTCACTCAGCATCAGTTCATGCAAGTCTCTCCAGGCCTCTCTGAAATCATCCTACTGGTTGTTTCTTACAGAACAATAATATTACATAACATTCATTTGCCATAATTTATCCAGCCATTCTCCAATTGATGGGCATCCCTTCAGTTTCCAGTTTCAAGCCACTACAAAAAGGGCTGCCACGAACATTTTTGCACATGTGGGTCCCTTTCCCTTCTGTAAGATCTCTTTGGGATATAGGCCCAGTAGAAACACTGGTGGGGCAAAGGGTATGCACAATGTGATAACTTTTTGAACATAGTTCCAAACTGCTCTCTAGAAAGACTGGATCCATTCACAATTCCACCAACAATGTATTAGTATCTCAGTTTTCTTACATACCCTCCAATATTCATCATTATCTTTTCCTGTCATTGCCTTTTTTTTTTCAGCATTTATCAAATGTCTCTTAAAGAAAAATCTATTTATTTATTTATTTATTTTTTGTTTTGCTGAGGCAATTGGGGCTAAGTGACTTGCCCAAGGTCACACAGCTAGGAAGTGTTAAGTGCCTGCAGCCAGAGTTGAATTCAGATCCTTTTGACTTCAGGGCCCATGTTCTAGCCACTGTGCCATCTATCTGCCCCCAAGAAAAGTACTTCAACCTCACTCAACTATTATAATTTCTAAATAATTTACCATTGCTATAATAGTAGATAAGTTAGGATCTAGATGTATCATGATAATAGTTTGAGGAAAAAAACTGGAGAATACAACACTTTCAGAAAAATATTGTTGGAGGTATTGTTAACCCTTGTTCTGCCTCTCAGATTTAAGGGAAGAAATACTGATTTTGTAGGTAGAGGAAGTGATTTGAATTAAAAGTTATCTATGCAAATACAATAAAGTATTAATGGATTAATGCTTAGAACAACATCATTTTGCAATTTTTATGCTTCATTTTTAAATGACTTCTGGAAATACCTATTCAGCAATCTATTTCAGCATAGTCAGATTGCTTTGGAGCTCACAGTCCTATTATTTTCCATTTTTTCCAGTGGCATAATTGCAGACATTTGCCCCTTGACAGCTGTACCATTGTATGGCCTATGTGAAGTATGGTTTTCTCTTTTGACATTGTTTATGTTGAGCATTTACTTTATACACCTGGTTAGTGCATGTACCATACACATGATGAAACAATAAGGCCTTTTAATGACATAGCTGTGAATATATGTAAGTAACGAAATAAAGGAAGAAAAAGGGAACTTGGACAAATACCTGAATAGTGAAAAAGCTTCATGAGTATCAGGATGAATAACACTTAAATAGATGAGAAGAAGGTGGCCAGGGAACTATAGTACTCATAGTTTTGAAACACCTTTTGTTGGGGAGAGCTTGGGCTTAAATTTAGTAAACATGGAGAAACTAATTTCTGGATGGAAATTAAATATATATATATATATATAAAGATTATGTTACATATTAAAACAAATTTATTTATGTTTGCCTCAGTGAAACATCATATCACACAGTCTTGAGGCATTCTTTTAGACTCCCCTAGTTTTACCTGATGGCAGTAAATTTAAGGTAACCGATTTTATGCTCCAGTTTTCTTTGTGTATGTGTTGTATAAGCAGAAAATACAGCAAACCAAGTCAAATATGATCTCAGCTCAGGATTGTGTTTTAAATTATTACCCTGCACTTTAAGCAATTTTAAGTGGTTTCTTCAAACAGTAATACTCAAAACTCCCAGTGATTTGATAGAACCAACTTGCTTAACTGAATTGATTTTATTTTCAAACCATATCACTTCAAGTTTCACACATGAATGCAACTCCTAAGACACAACATTATAGAAAAGCCATTTATTCTAGTTTGGGATCTGATTTCTTGCATATAATCCTTGTGGATTTGAAAAGGCAGAGTTAAGTAAAAGGCTATGCCTATGATCCTTCCATTGGCTGTATACTGTACATGCAAGGACATGCAGATAAATACATGCTTTTCTATGTTTAGGATACTTGCAAAATCAATATAAATATTTTTCTTCAAATAAAAAAGTTGTATTATCTATGGGATATAGTAATGTTTTTTTATATTTCAAGGTTTGCATGATCAAAACCAGAATAGGTGATTGTACTGTATTAGGAAAGAGGTAAAATGCTTTCTTAATGTTCCCTAGAAAACAAAATCATAAGTAAAAATAATTGGCCTTGTTAGTGCCATCAATTGTGTCTCTCTGTCAATGCCTAGTAATAATGGTATTAAGGAAGAATGGCTAGAATAGCTAAGTGTAGCTCTAAAAGTCACCAAACAGTACTTTTAGCCTGAAATCTCCTCTTCATTTTCCATGTATAACTAGAGCTTATCATTTTCCCAGATCTTTTAGTTTACCTACTGTTTGAGTGGATTGATAACCCTACTTTTGTATCTCTTCACTTAACTTAATTTCGGGGTTTCTGTCTATAGGGTATAACTATTCCTTCAGACTTTTAACTAGCTCAACTAGTTTTGCTCTTTTCTATTAAGATACTACTCAGTTTCTTTCCTTAGCAAGACCCAAAGAATCATTCACTCACATGTAGAATAAATGGAATCTTTATAATAAAAACAAAATAATATTGCTTCTAAAAACAATTGTGTGCTCAATTGCTCTTCTATTATATGAAATCTTGATTCTTCCATTTTTTACTTCTACTATGTTTCTCCTCAACTCTTCCTCCAAGAAATGCCTAAATATCCTCTTTTGGAAGAATGTTCTTATAGCATCCACTTTTCATTGTCGCAAGGGGAAAAGGAATGAACTCTCTCATGACATTCCACCTCCCTCGGTCCTCTTCCATGGTAAGTGGTAAATGATATTTCCTTCCTAATCAACAAGAGAGGCAAATGGCCCCTTGATTGGCATCCATGGGACTAGATAAATTCATGGACTAGTCAATTTCTTTTTTATTTTCTCTCATTATTGAGGAAATAATCACACTAACCTTCTTATCATACCCTTTCACTACAACCTCAAATGAAATAAGATGACAAACTGGCACTTCAAACCCTAGAATAGTGAGATACACAATTTTGCTTCTTCTCTTTTAGGGTTCCTTCAGTCCTACAAAACAATGTGAAATGCTTTTACTTGCCAAGAGACAGACAATGAAGCAATAGATAAGTAATCCAGCAAGTGCTGTACAATCATCTTCATCATACATTAGACAACTAATCATGTACTAAAAAAAGTATATGCATACACACATATATGTTCACATACACACACATACACACTATATATACTATATAAAAGTATCATATAAAGATAAGATATAATTATCACAATAATAATTATTGATATCGTGAATCTTCTTATTACTGCCTTAAATATTTAAACTTCTTATTGCAATTTTGCACTTTTGAGGGAGTCTTTTCTTCCCTCAATTTGCAGGAGGAAACTATATCATGCTACTTTTTTATGACCTATGGTAATTTTCACAATGTAGGAGAAAAATAAGCATTATATAGTTCTCTTAATGCAAATTAAGACAACTCTGAGATACCACTACACACCTGTCAGATTGGCTAAAATGACAGGAAATGATAATGATAACTGTTGGAGGGGATGTGGGAAAACTGAGACACTGATACATTGTTGGTGGAACTGTGAACGGATCCAACCATTCTGGAGAGCAATTTGGAGCTATGCTCAAAAAGTTATCAAACTGTGCATACCCTTTGACCCAACAGTGTTTCTACTGGGCCTATATCCCAAAGAGATTTTAAAGGAGGGAAAGGGTGACACATGTGCGAAAATGTTTGTGGCAGCCCTTTTTGTAGTGGCAAGAAACTGGAAATTGAAAAGATGCCCATCAATTGGAGAATGGCTGAATAAATTATGGTATATGAATGTTATGGAATATTATTGTTCTGTAACAAATGACCAACAGGAGGATTTCAGAGAGTCTTGGAGAGACTTGCATGAACTGATGCTGAGTGAAATCAGCAGAACCAGGAGAACATTATACACAGCAACAAGACTATACGATGCTCAATTTTGATGGACATGGTTCTCTTCAACAATGATGTGATTCAAACCAGTTGTTCTGCGATGAAGATAGTCATATACATCCAGAGAGGGCCTGTGGGAACTGAGAGTGAACCACAACACAGCATTTTAACGCTTTCTGTGAATATTTCCATGCATTTAGTTTTCCTTCTTAGGTTGTTTTTTTCCTTCTTCTCTTTCTAGATCTGATGTTTCTTGTGCAGTAAGATAACTGTATAGATATGTATACATGTATTGTATTTGTCATATAATTTATCCTATTTAGCATGTATTAGATTACCTGTCATCTAGGGGTGGGGGGTGGGGGGAAGGAGGGGAAAAGCTTGGGAAAAAAAGTTTTTGCAAAGGTCAAAAAAAAAAGAGATTTTAAAGGAGGGAAAGGGACCCACATGTGCAAAAATGTTTGTGGCAGCCCTTTTTGTAGTGGCTAGAAACTGGAAACTGAAGGGATGCCCATCAATTGGAGAATGGCTGAATAAATTATGGTATATGAATGTCATGGAATATTATTGTTCTGTAAGAAACGACCATCAGAAGGATTTCAGAGAGGCCTGGAGAGACTTGCATGAACTGATGCTGAGTGAAATCAGCACAACCAGGAGAACATTATACACAGCAACAAGACTATACGATGATCAATTCTGATGGACATGGTTCTCATCAATGTGATTAAAACCACTTCCTACTGTTCAGTGATGAAGATAGTCATATACATCCAGAGAGAGGCCTGTGGGAACTGAGTGTGGACCACAACATAGCATTTTAACGCTTTCTGTGAATATTTCCATGCATTTTGTTTTCCTTTTTAGGTTGTTTTTTTTCTTCTCTCTTTCTAGATCTGATGTTTCTTGTGCAGTAAGATAACTGTATAGATATGTATACATATATTGGATTTGTCATATAATTTATCATATTTAGCATGTATTAGATTACCTGTCATCTAGGGGTGGGGGGTGAGGGGAAGGAGGGGAAAAGCTTGGGGAAAAAAAGTTTTTTTGCAAAAGTCAATGTAGAAAAATTGCTCATATGTTTTATAAATAAAAAGCTTTTAATAAAAAAATTATATAGTTCTCTTTCTTAAACTATAATAACTCTTTGATAACACATTAAGTACATCATTAATTATTTATACATCCACACTTCTGTAACACCAAGACTATGTCAAAAAACAAAAACTAAAAATGATTGAATCCATGAAAATATTCAGTTGTTTCAAAATCTTTTAAAAATTTAACCAGATTTCCATCTCTTCCCTAAAAATCTATATTTAAGTGGAAATATGCTTAAATATACTTAGAATTACTATATATTCCTTACCATCTAAAGAGTTAAATTTTTGAGGTTGCTCAAAGATCAACGAGAAGAATGGCAACTGTGATTTGGTTAGTGCGTATTACTTATAATAGACTGAATGATAATAGGCCAAAAAGGAAATATTTGAGTGGAAAAAAGGACAAATTGTAAGAATTAACTAGACTACCACTTTATTCCTTTAGTAGCCAAGCAATGCCGATAAATATAGAAAAAGCTTTTTCTCCTCTCTGCAATATTGATTGAACTCTAGTGTTGAGGAATTGGGGGAGGATATGAATAAGAATATCATAGATTGCAAAGTCTTTTATGGGTTGCAGTCCATCCTATAAGTAGTAATGTCCCAATAGATGAAATCACACTTTATCTATCTATTTGTTAATCTGTCTATGCATCCATCCATCCATCCATCTGCCTGTTTATTTTTATTTAGACATAATTTTCTTCTTTTGGCACAGAGCATCTTTTCTTTCCATGAAAAAAGATTTTGTTATTCTTGATGAAAAATAAGGCAAAAGATTAGAAAACATTTAACAACTGAATAATGACAAATGATGATAAGAAATTCAGTATGTCTCAAACATATTAAAAGCTTGATAAAACATGCTGAATTAAATTGCCACTAACTCATATCATGCTTTGGTCTATTTGATGTGTGGAAAATAGCTTTATAAAGTAGTTACATGTATGCATGCCTTTATCAGTGAAAGAAAAATGCATCTCTTAGACAGGGAAATGATTGTTCTTCCCTTCCTTCTCCCTTCTCTCTTTTTAATCATTTATAAGCCTATGCATTATTGCTTTTCTTAGCTCCATTTGCTTGGGCCAGAATTATTTAAACTCTGACTTTGATTCTTGAATTGCAATGTTACTTGTCAGCCATTTCATGGTGTTATGAAGCTCAGCTGTAAGTTCAGAAAGCAATTTTATTTCTTGGTCTTGTTATAACAATGACTAGGTTCTCATTAGAGCAACTTTTACATTTCTTTGTGCATTTATTCAATATTTGCACTTAATATTCATATATTTGGATAATAAAATATCTGAAAATACCTTTTCTGAAATGAATATTTACATGGAGCAAATTTACTGAGTTAAAGGACACATTGCAGGTCAAACCCTAGTTAAACAAATTCCTAGGGATGACTTACATTCAATTATATTAAATATCATTCAAATAAATAGCTGATGCCAACACTATGGACCTTCTTTTGTTATGCTTAGTTTTATTCTATTAACATTTTTTATAAAGGGAGCTTACTAGCATGAAACCAGGTATAATCAGCTAAGGCTGGACAATAATAATAATAATAATAATAATAACTCATATGCATACACATAATGTGGATATTATCTTATGTTCTATAAACCACATACTGACAATGTGCTTTTTAATAGAGTAGATGTTATAATTGACATTCGTATCATGTAACACATCAGAAGGCTGATATAGAAGGTTAAATCACTTGCCAGTAGGCACGTAGCTAATAAGTGCTTAAGGCAGAATTCAAACTCAGATCTGATTCTAAGTCCATATACTTTCTGATCTGTCATGCTGAATGGCATTTGAGGTGTCAAACACAGAGCCAGAGAAGCCATTCCTGAGTGTCTGATCTGGATTAAAATATAACTGGGAAATATGTAACAAAATAGATAAAATATAATAAAACAGATATTATTATAATTGTAAAACTCAGTAAGTAGCCCACGGGTATCCTTATGTACAAATTAATGGCTCCCATTTCTATTTTACATTGATATCACCATTTTATAATCATCTCTATCTTAGTACTCTTTGGTATTCCTTTATCCTTATCTATAGCAGCTACTCTGAAATCAGCTACAGGTTCTGAGGTCTCTGGAACACAGGTGCTATTATGCTACCTCCCCTTTTTTCTTCTTTAATTAAAAATAAAATGTTGTTGCACCAAAACCTATCCACTGATAGATGTTGTTCTTTCCTCCATTCCAATTTTGTATACCTATCTGTTTTCTTTATAATTGAGTTAATGACTTTTAGAAGATAGAAGTATATTATAGTATGATAATGTTTCTTTGAGTAGAATCCTAAGTACCTCTGTCAACCAGCTTAGGAAGATGTTGAAACTGAAATGATTTTGAGATTGGTATCCACTTTAAAATTTCTTTAATGATACATTTCTATTGAAAGCCCAAACCACTAATGCCTCAGAATTATATCTGAGTGTTTTCCTTTTCCCGAAGATTTTTTTGAATGATTAGAAAAGGGCATAAAAATGAAGAGGAAAAGAATATTTTAATATATCAAATACATCTGGGCTCATACAAAGTCCCACTGTGATTACAAATTGTCAACGCAATATGTAAAGGAGGAATCTTGATGAAAGAACATGCTGAAGCCATGTTGGCCATTTCCTTTCCTATAGTTACTTTATTTTGTGCAAAGGCCTCTTGAGACAGAGCCATGCACCTGACCACAGCAGGGAGATATTCTTCATTTTTTCTATCCTTCCATTATTTTACAACAATTTTATCTCCCCTGTGTCAGAAATAGTTTTCTTGTTTTAAAATCATGGTTATTACCTCATGAGATACCATTTCAGAGACCTCAGGGAACAAACTGCATGTAGAAATGATGTGGAGGTAGTAGATTTATTCAGTGAAACATGAACATTAAACTATTGAAACAAACTCACAGTTTTATTTCAACACAGAATTGTAAAATTTCACCCACAAAACACAATGACATGCTGACTTGAATACTGGCAAAAAATAAATGCAAGAATGATTAAATGAGCACAGGCAAGTTAAATTAGAAAATGTTAGTTGCTGTAAAATACTCATAACCAATAAGTAAAAGAAAATTTATGAATAGGAGGAAGAGAATAGTCGATTTGACAATGAAGTAATTGAATTTTAAATGATAATAACTAATAACAAGACTTTATATAATGTTTGAATTTGCTAAATCCTTTACAAATATTATTTTTTGATGTTCTGTTATTAATCTTCTATGTAGCATTTGAAAAATCATTTCAGCTTTTAAGATCTCAGTTTCCTCATTTGTAAAATGAGGCACTAGTTGGGCTAAATGAATTCTAAGGTCTATTACAAATTTAAGTCTATGGCCTTATAATCCTGCTTCAGAGAATGGTGGGACAGAAATAAGCAGAAAGTTGTGAAAGACATAAGTTTTAGTCCAAGAATTTAATTCAGGTAGATAGACATTCACTGAGGTGTTTTATTAGACACTGCTTTCAAGCTCTGAGGAGAAAAGGAAGATTAGGAAAATTCAGTGCTATTCAGCAGGTGATTTGTGGGTCCAAAAAAGGGGGGAAGAAGAGAGAGGGGGGAGAGAAAGAAAAAGAGAGGGGTAGAGAAGAGAGAGAGAGAAAGAGAGAGACAGAGACAGAGAGACAGAAACAGAGACAGAGAGAGAGAAACACACACAGAGAGACAGGGAGAGACAGTGAGAGAGAGAGAGAGACAGAGACAGAGACAGAGACAGAGAGAGACAGAGAGACAGAGAAACACAGATAGAAAGACAGAGACAGAGACAGAGAGACAGAGACAGAGACAGAGAAAGAGAAAGAAAAAGAGAGGGGGGAGGGAGAGAGACAGAAGGAGAAACAGACAGAGAGACAAAGAAGGGATAGAGGTACATAGATAGAGAGAGAGGTGGGAAAGGGAGAGAGAGAGAAAGATAAGAGTTTAATGAGTTTTTTTTTTTTTCCAAGCAGGAAAAACTGAGAATAGGAAAGCCTTTACTGAGGAGGGAGCCATTTGAGCTGTGCCTTAAAGAAAGATAGAATGTTCATATGTAAAGATGAAAGATTAAAATTCAGATTTAGAAGACCATAGTCCAAGCAAAGAAATGATTCCTGAGCCTGTGTGAAGTTTTGGGGAAAACAGAGAACACAAACAAAACAAAACAAAACATTAAGCTGTGATTTAAATTCCCTACACATAGGCACACACACACATTTTACAGAAGTGGAAACTGAGGCAAAAACAGATTAAGTAACTTGCCCAGGGTTACACTAGGAAGTACTACATATTAGGAAGCATATAAATTTCGATTTTTCTTAACTCAATTCTTCCTAACTCTGGCTGCTTCTGTGAAAAATAAGTTCTAGGTAAGGTGCCAAGTTGCAATGATAAAAGAAAGGAAGCTTTCCATATATATAAAGAAGTCACAGGTATGTTTTTCTTCCTCTACTCATCATCTCTCTGACCCCCAAAAGAATGAAAATAGTCACCATAAATGAACATTTCAATGTCCACACATGTTGAAAGCAATTAATAAATATAATAGGTCATGTTGGAAAGTAAGTTTCTCACTATGAGCTAGGTAACTGAAATTTAAATAATAACTGCTCTAATAATCTTTAGGATTTATGGTACTTTTTGTTTCAAGATAAGTGAAGTTAAAAGTCCAAGGTATTATTTCTTTGAAATTTTTTGTTATGAACTTGTTTCCTCCTGAAGACATAATGGCTCATGCATTTGTAAAACCTCCTAGAGAGTTGATGTTATTTTTAAAATGACCCAGTTGGACAAAATCATGTATTTTTGAGGTATCGCTCCCTTTTTCTACAGAAAAGAGTGGAAAAAGAAATATGTGTGTATTTGGGAGGCAGAAGGAGACTCAATAATCCAGTAATCTTTTATATTTCATGCTGCCTTTGCAGTAGGCTAAAATATCAATATTATGATCCTAAAGATTTGATTTTGGCTGCACCCTGACAGTCTCCTATTTGAGAAGACAATCTCAAGGATATGTGTTGTCTCTGAGTCTTATGAGGCAATCATTCTATTGATTAATCACAATGAATAAATCTAATCACAATTATCTATTATTATTAATTGCAAATTAGTATTTTTATATCTGTATTTTTTTCACTTCGGTAGCAAGCAAAATAATATATTGTATCACCTATGAAATCAGAAAAGATTGAGGAAAGGAAATATACTAGACCTTAAAGAAAATATCTGCATACGTAAAAAGTTTATAACTGAAAATCCGACCCATTTTATTGCCCCTCTAGCTCTAAGTTAATGGTGCATTGACAAGCGTAGAGTCTGTCATGCTTGCAGATTTGTTGATTGTAGGAAGGACATTGTTTTTGAGCTCTCTGTAGTGTTAAATTCTATCCACCTCCTCACCCTACTCCCAAACAGTCCAAATAATAAGAGGGAAATGTAAATGATCATTTTCATATTAGGGAGTCTGAATTTTATTCACTGTTGTCTTAGTGGATGAACCCATTGGATCCCAGTCAACCATATCAGTTTATGCCCTCTAACATAAAATTTTTTGATAACTTTGTTGACTACAGCATGTCCTAATGTGCTGTCTCAGAGTATTTACTCCCCAAAGGTAATCTTGTCGTCTGCGAAGGTCGGGGGGGGGGAATATGGATCTGAGTTCATATTAAATGAAATACCTTATCTCTTTTTGCAATATGTTTTATTTGTAGTGATCTATGTGACTTCTCAGATAACATGCTTAGTTTTTATGTGCTGCTTAGACATCTGTGTCAGTTTCTCTACATAAACTTAATTGTCAAGCAGCCATAAATAAACAGAAAAAAAAGCCAGGCCCTCCCTGTTGATATATAGTATTAGTGACTCTGTAGAAGATTATGTTGGAGCTTAATGTTAAAATTCAGAACAAGTAATAGAAGGCAGAAGAATCTGCATTAGACAATGCTTATCTATTGTAAGATTTAGGCTCATGGGAAGTCAGGCTGAATACTAATAACAGTCAGGCCAGGTTGCCTCAGCAGGAACACATGAAATATCCTGCTGTTCCCATTAGATAAGAAAAAGGATGGCTGAAAAAAGGTAATTCCAACATAATCTAGTTTCTTTCCTTCCTTCCTTCCTTCTTCCTTCCTTCCTTCCTTCCTTC
>JAJPUD010001098.1:452910-496137 GCA_023553655.1 Myrmecobius fasciatus
TAACATCTTCATGATGTCTATTGACATTTGCTTGCATTGTGTTACCTTTCTCTGATTCTTTTTTTTTTCTTGTAGATAGGATTTTTCTTGCATAACTTCTCAAGCATTTCAACATTATTAACATGTAGTGGACTTCCTGTCATCTAGGGGAGGGGAGGGGACTGGGGGTAAAATTTGTAATGGAAAGCTTTGTAAAGATCAATGCTGGGTGTTGGTGGAGCTGTGAACGGGTCCAACCATTCTGGAGAGCAATTTGGAGCTATGCTCAAAAACTTATCAAACAGTGCATACCCTTTGACCCAGCAGTGTTTCTACTGGGCCTATATCCCAAAGAGATTTGAAAGGAGGGAAAGGGACCCACATGTGCAAAAATATTTGTGGCAGCCCTTTTTGTTGTGGCAAGAAACTGGAAATTGCAAAGATGCCCATCAATTGGAGAATGGCTGAATAAATTATGGTATATGAATGTTATGGAATATTATTGTTCTGTAAGAAATGACCAACAGGAGGATTTCAGAGAGGATTGGAGAGACTTGCATGAACTGATGCTGAGTGAAATCAGCAGAACCAGGAGAACATTATACACAGCAACAAGACTATACGATGATCAATTTTGATGGACATGGTTCTCTTCAACAATGATGTGATTCAAACCAGTTGTTCATCGATGAAGATAATGATATACATCCAGAGAGAGGCCTGTGGGAACTGAGAGTGAACCACCACACAGCATTTTAACGCTTTCTGTGAATATTTCCATGCATTTTGTTTTCCTTCTTAGGTTGTTTTTTTCTTCTTCTCTTTCTAGATCTGATGTTTCTTGTGCAGTAAGATAACTGTATAGATATGTATACATGTATTGTATTTGTCATATAATTTATCCTATCTAACATATATTAGATTACCTGTCATCTAGGGGGGAGTGGGGGGAAGGAAAGGAAAAGCTTGGGAAAAAAAAAAGTTTTTTTGCAAAGGTCAATGTTGAAAGGTCACTCATATGTTTTATAAATAAAAAAAAGCTTTATAAAAAAAGATCAATGCTGGGGAACTACCCATACATATGTTATATGAATAAAAAGCTTTAATAATAATAATAAAAAATACTTTCTAAGTTTCTACTACATCATTTACTCTTTCTTTCCCTCTTTTTTCCTCCCCTCCCTACCTTTATGTCTTTGTCTCTCTAATTTTGTCTCTTTTTTTTGGTTCCTCTTGGATTTTGACTTGTTTTTAATGTATGTATGTGTTCACACACACCTATATATACATCTACACCTATATATACATCTACATATATCTATATATGTATAGATATATAATGAGTCTAAATGAAAAATCACACATATTTAAATAATTATAAATGTCATAGCCTTAATCCAGATAGTTTTTTTGCTTTAATAGTGTCAAGTTATCCTTTTACAAATGCACAAATAATTTTATGTCTTGGCATAATTTTTCCCACATTTTCACCAATATATTGCCATTGAAAAATAACAAAGACAATTCATTTAAATAAGTGAAATTCATGCAGACATCTTGAAGACATGTTTGTTTGATTGCATTAAATAAGTCTTAAGATAATACCAATATCTAAAAAATTAACATGTGAAGCTTAATGATATTATTGCATTGATTATGGATATGTTTGTGAGTACTCTTCAGTTCTTGGTATCGAAATATAATTTACTCCAAGGAGAAATAGAATTTCATGTGGATCAAAATATTTTACTTCTAGAATGGCAGTGAATTAGGAAACACTATAACATCTGCCTTGTAAGTATTCTTATTTCAAGTAATAAATAGAATTATTTCAATATTTATAAAATGGCTATAATTTTCTAGCATACGCCAAAGTTAAGTGTTATGGAAATGAAGAGTATATACTTAAAAAGCAAATAGATTAATACTGACCTCCTACTGCCTTGAAAGTCATATAACGAAAGAAGTGATTCCCAAATATGTTTTTATAACATCCCAGGGTAACTCCAATTATCTCAAAATGTTGTTGTGACCACCTCATTAAAACACAACAACAACAACAACAACAACTTAAAGTTGTTAGTTTTATTTCACTTTAACTTGGAAAAAATAAATAGATGCAGTTCAGCAATTTTAGGGGTGTTAGGATGTATATGTGTGGAAGTATATGAAATATACATTAATAGAGCCGTTCATCACAATTGATTACCATATATATTCTTTTTGTTATTATGTACAATATTCTCTTGATTCTACTCACTTCATTTACCATTGGTTCATGTAAGTCTTTCCAAGCTTTTCTGAGATCAGCTTGCTCATTATTTCTTCTGGAACAATAATATTCCATTACATTCTTATACCATAACTTATTCAACCATTCCCCAACTGATTGTCATCCACTAAATTTCCAAATCTTTGCCAGTACAAAAACAGCTGGTACCAACATTTTTATATCCTTTATATGTGTGTGTGTGTGTTTATGTTCAGACAGACCCTGTGCTAAGCAGGGGATAAAAAATAATCTTGACTCAGAAATGTTAAATAGATAAACCACTATTTCTAATGAACCTAAGAAGGTAAATGTTCCCAAAGATTGCTAAAGAAGTAATCCTCACATAGAGTTCTCCTTACATGACATGCAAACAAGGCTCTCCAAGACTTTAATTTACACACATAAAAGATCCAGCATGTTGTGGCAGAGTTATTCAATCATTTCAGTCATGTCTATGTCTGACCCTTTGAGACGCCATTTGAAGTTTTCTTGGCAAAAATACTTGGGTTGTTTTGTTTGTTCCTTATTCAATTCATTTTATGAATGAGGAAACTGAGACAAACAGAGTTTTAAATATCTTATCCAGGGTCACATTGCTAACAATTGTCTGAGGTCAGATTTGAACTCAGGTTTTCCTAATTTAAGACCCTGCAGAACCTAGATGCTTATAGAGACTGTTAGCAAAGATTGCCAGCTTTTGCATTGACTTCCCATTGTAGTACTTTTTATGCCTTCTTTAGAGTTATCAAAGTTTCAAAACTGTATGACCAGGCATTCATTCCTAGGGCAAAAGGGAAAGATATGTAGGTATTTATGTCCAACTTCAGAATGACTAAAAAGATGATCCTCATTCCAACAGAGAACCCCATGGATCCTGCATCCTGGTATAGGGATCATTGTATAATTTATAATTGGAAGTCATCTTAGAGGTAAAGAAATTCTCACTTGCTAACTTTCCTAGGACTAAGAACTGAACAACTTTTTTTGTTTAGTAGCTTTTTATTTTTCCAAATACATGCAAAGATAGTTTTCAACATTCCCCCTGGCAAAACTTTGTGTTCCAAATTTTTCTTCCTCCTTCCCACTATCCCCTCTCTCCTAGTTAGCAAACAATCCAGTATAGGTTAAATATGTATAATTCTTCTAAACATTTTCATATTTGTCATGCTGCACAAGAAAAAAATACAAAAAAGGAAAAAAACAAATAAACAAACAACAAAGGTGAAAATACCATATTTTGATTCACATTCAGTTTTCATAGTCTCTATCAGGATGAAGATGGTTCTTTTCACCCCAAGACTATTGGAATTACCTTGAATCACCTCATTTTTAATAGAGCCAAGTTCATCACAATTGATTATCATATATAATCTTTTTGTTACTATGTACAATGTTCTCTTGATTCTACTCACTTCACTTACTATCGGTTCATGTAAGTCTTTCCAAGCTTTTCTGAAAGAAGCTTGCTCATTATTTCTTCTGGAACAATAATATTCTATTACATTGTTATACCATAACTTATTCAGACATTCCCCAACTGATTGACATCCACTAAATTTTCAAATTTTTGCCACTACAAAAAGGGCTGTTACAAACAATTTTTAAAATGTGGTTACTTTTCCCTTTTTAATGATCTCTTTGGGATACAGATCCAGTAGAGACATTGCTGGATCAAAGTGTATATACAGTTTGATAGCCCTTTGGACATATGACTAGCTCTTTTGTTTACCAGATGGTAGCAAAATATAAGACTGATTAACAGTAGAACTGAAAATATGTTGACTTATTTCAAAAATGGGATACAGAAGTCCAAAAAACATCTCTATGAGAGCAATAGGGAACTGTATCCTAAAAGCAAAAAAGCAGAGGGCAGAGATTGAGTCTAGATATCCAGGTTAGTGGAGGTTTAGAGGGGGAAAATTTTTCAAGTCTAGGTTTGAGTGGTACAAAGTAGGGTTGAGAAGCTATGGAGTTCATAGATTATACCAACAAGCTATGAGACTCAGGAATCAGGAGTTTACAAACAAAAGTACAGGCGGTGAGTACTGAGATCAAACTGAGACCAAAGGAGCTACTTCCTTTTTTATTAATCTAGGGTAGGAGATAATTCCTCCTGATTCCATTTCTTGACTTTATTCTCTTATTTCTTTTGCTCCTCTATTCATTTTGCTATTCTGATTATGCTTCCTAAAGTGTCTGTTGGGATGGAATGTACAAGGGGATTAAAATTGACTATCACTGCATACCTTAAGCAACAATGTGATTCCAGAATTGTTGCATATATCATGACACTAAGAAACTTAGGCAAGGGAAGACATGTCATATTGTCTTCTGTAATTCTATCCCATAATCTGTTGCATTCCTTCTACTACTTTTGTCAAATATATTTCATTCTCAATTGTACCTAAGATAGTCTTCTATAGGTAGAATGGAGTAGACAGATATCATTGATGATGATCATTATGACTGTCATTCTACAAATGAAATATTATGGGATAAATATACATCCTGCCAATTGAGAATTTCTTAACACTATATTTTAGATTTGTCAAAGACTTGTAGTACATCATGTCTAGTACCATGGATAGAGACCTAGGACTGGAATCAATATATGAGTTCAAATTCAGTTTCAGACTCTAGTTAGCTGTGTGACTTTGAACATATTATTTAACCTCTCCTACTTCCTAGAATATTAGGAGGATCAAATGAGCTAACATTGGTAAAATGGTTGGCCCACAATAGGTATGTGTTCCTCCTTTCTTTTTGTTTTACAGAACTAAACGACTTTGCAAAAGCCAAAAAAGTAAAATAAGTAGAAGAGAATTTACAGCCTGAACCTCCAATTCCAAATCCTTCACTCTTTTTATTATACCATACTGGGCATAAAAAAAGTTTGAAGCATGTCTTGGGAAAGCATCAGGGAGACTGAAAAAAAGTATTATTATATAACTGTCATAAGAAGTAGAAAGTGGTGAGACTGCAGAGAGATGGGCATTCAGGAAAAGGTTAACATATATTAAACCCCATTCTCCAGAAGGGTTTCTCCCCATACTACAGACAGAATACAGCCCATTGTTTTAATAGTCTATCTCCTTTAAGTATTTAAATATGTATCAAGAGAAGGTGTTTGTTTTGATATACTTGCCTAATAGTGTTAATATTTAAATGGCTCTGCTTTTACTCCTAAAGTAATGCTTCATTAATATGTGAAATATAAGATCACCTTTGGTCATATTATTGTTTTAGTCTGTTTGGCTGTAGGCTCAGTGTGACAGCCTTGCATTGATTTACATAGTGAAGGCTATTTTTGCAGCTGAAGGGGACTGAAACTTCATGTTTAAACATAGGCTTTTCTTTCAGAATGAAGCAAAACTAATAGTTAGAAGCCCTGAATTTCAAAGGGCTCTATTGGATGTAAAATATGTCAATGTGTCTGAAGCTTCATTCTCTTTGATTAAACACTGAGTACAAGCCATTTTCTAATTGTCACAAGTCATATTAAACTTTCAGAGGTTGCCAATGGATCTTCAAAAGCTTCTTTAGGTTCATTGGTAATTAAAAACCTGATATGAGAAAATCACATTCAGTGGCATTGCTCAGTTTCCTTTCCATGACCTATTCATATCTTAAATAAGTGCCAATAGAGAGAATCAAATTAAAAATAACAACAAAGACCATTTTAAGAAAGTGAAAATCATATAGGTCATTTCTTGGCTTTGAAAGACATTCCCTTCATTATCTTATAGGCCTAATTACTTTGCTTCATTTAGATCACTGATCAATTAAGAACAGCCATCATCATGCTGTTGATGGACATATCCTCTATCATTAATCATTATTGTTACGAAGATTATTAAGCATCCTCTGAGTATGTGGCTCAGCATGAAGTACTTGGATTGAGAAATTAATCAAGGGATAACTCTCTTACATTTATGGAATAAAGGCTCAAGGAGATAATGAGACTGATTATTGCAACTATATTCACCTTAAGGTTTACAAAAATGTTTTATATACATAATCTTATATATTGACCTGACCAAATTTTATATAGTGATTCATGATTTTGACACCTTAGTAAATAGTCTTCATGGGTAACTGTGGCTAAAATAGAATTAATAATTCAGAGCCAAACTTAATTGGATTGTCTTTTGAATAACAGATATATTATACAGTAGGGCAGAATTAAGGATTGGATTTCCCTTTATTTATTTGTCTATGTATCTATCCATGGGTCTATATATCAGTCTCTGTCTCTCTGTCTGTTATGCTATAGAGAACTCCTAGGGAAGAAGTTCATAAAGATAATTACTAGAACCCAAATAGAAGTTTCTTTTAGTTTGATAGGATCTGTCAGTTTGTTGTCCAGTGGCATAATTTTATACAACTTTGGGTCATCTCCATACCACACTGAGAGATCAGACTAGGACTTCAAGGAAAGGTTTGGGCATAGACAAAGCAAAACAGCAACACATTATTTAATTCAGTTCCCTAAGAAACTACTTTGGGAAGAGCATTGTTCCAGGAGTTGGAAAATAAAGATTCTGAGTTTACAATCTAATTTTTGTAAAAGTCTATACAAAGAAAACTCAGTGAGATAAGTGCAAAGAAGTCTAGAAAAATTGCTATATTGAGAAACCTAAAGTGGGAAATCTCACTTTTACTGAAACTATGGTGAGGATCAGAAAAGGATTCATGGCAGAAGTGGCACCTCAGTGGGTATTGAAAGGATTAAATAACAAATTAGATAATATTTTTGTATCTAGTTTTCTTTGTCTTTCAGTGATAAGAAAGGATTTATTAAGCACAGAGTTATACTGTGCAATAATGGAAGTATTAAAATTGAATTGTTTAAAAGCATTTGTGAACACAACTTCCTATTTATTATTTTTTAGGCATTTGCATAAGCTATCCCCTACTCCCAGAATGCTTTTTCTTGCTTTAAAGTTTAGCTCAGGAGTTACATTCCTATGTGAGTCTTTTTTTTGATTCTCCAAGTTCTCTGTGGCCTCAAAATTACTATGTATATATTGTAGATCATTTGAATTAATTTATATGTGTATGAGGCATTCCCCCAATTCATTATCAATGTCTTGAGGGCAAAGATAATTTACTTTTTATTTGCAGCTTCATTATCTATAATAGTATCAGTACTTAATAAATTATTATCAGGAAAAGCTAGTTGGTTAGGGCATAGAGCACCAGCCCAGATGTCAGGAGAATCTGAGTTCAAATCTGGCCTCAGACACTTAACACTTTCTAGCTATGTAACCCTGGGCAAGTTACTTAACCCCAATTGACTCAGCAAAAAAAAAGAATAAATTATTATCTATTGCTTTACTTATTGAAGACCAATAAGTGAATCATATGGGCCAAATATGTATTGTTGCTGATCACTGATTGTATTGAATTTTGAGGTGATAGAAGTTTATTCTGCTCTACATTCTTTTATTAATTGCAGAAACTACTATACTGCTATCCATCACATATAAAAAATATAAAATAAAAATATTTTAGGTGCCATTGTGACAGGAGAAGGTAAATATCCACTAAAGAGTCTTCCTAGTATCACTGTGGGATTTGGGAGAAAAACAGTGCCACGGCAATGGAACTTATTATTGCCCAGATAGATGAAGGAATAAGGGGATTTTTATATGGTATAGTTTGGTGAAATATTTCAAGGCATAAGGCTCAGGAATGTTTGTTTCTAGATTGTCTACAAAATAATCATATTTTCTTGGGGAGTAAACTCATTGCCCTAGATTTTGGGCCCTTGAAGGGAAAGGGAGAAGCAGTCATCCTCTCCTAGTTATTTATCTATCTGGAAGCAAATGAAGACAATTCTCTACATTATACAGTACTTTCTCAGGGAAAATGAGAATGTAGGGTAGTCAAGAAAGGAAATTACTTCTTGTTTCTATCCTACCAGCCACTCAATGCTATCCATAGAGTTAGAAATATAGTTTGACAGTAGATCTAGATAGTAGTTTTCTAGTAGAATCAAAGGATATTAAATGTTGGTGGAAGCATCCATTGTCTATTCTTATCCTTCATTTTCACCAACTACTACGTGGAATAATATAAAGAACATTGCTCTTATAATTAGGAGAACTGGGCACAAACTCCTTTAAGTTTTGTATGATTATGGGATAGCTAGGTGATGCAGTGGATAGAACACCAGGCCTAGAGTCAAGAAGATTCATCTTTGAGTTCAAGTCCAGGTTTGGACATTTACTAACCATGTAATTCTAGGCAAGACACAACACATTTTGCCTCAGTTGCTGTAAAATGAGCTGGAGACGGAAATAGTAAACAACTCTAGCATCTTTTGCCAAGAAAATACCAAATGGGGTAATGAATAATTGAACATTACTGAAATGACTCAACAACAACAACAATGAGAAAGTCACTTGTTTGAAGTTCAGTAAGCTATTTGCAAATAAACATGATAATATTAAATAGAGATAATAGTATTATCTCGCAGGGTTGTTGTGAAGTCAAATCAAATCAAATAATAATGTAAAGCACTAGATAATCATTAGCTGTACCAATAATGTCACTGAGTTGTTGTGGGGAAGGCTCTTCATAAACTGTACAGTGCTATATAAATGAGTTATTATTATTTCCCCCTAGGCTATTTTCCATTCAAATCTTTTAATCTCTTAGTCCCAGAAGGAGGATGGCTGCAGTGATAGGATGTTAAAGATTTCCCAACAAATGAAAGAAAGAAGTAGAGATGAGAGTCATAGTGAAGAGATTAAACTGCTCTGCCTAACTGATTGAATCAGCAGGATTCCATCAGCTAGAAATAAAGGACAGAGTTAAGGCAGAGGCATTTTTTTTTACAACTGCTTCCCTCCCCCATTCATGCTATCTTCTTAGAAAAATGTTTTAAGCAAACTAAATCTGGATTTTTAAAACTATATTCCATGGGAAAAAGATAACTATTTTAATTTAATTTACTTCTACCATAATTTTGCATATTTTATACATTTTAAAATATTATTCCATGAAGTTTTGCTAAATTGCCAAAAGGGAACATTAGACAAAAAAAGATTAGTCTATATAACTTAAGTAGACCAGAAGAGAGTGATTGTGATTTTGTACAGTCCTAAATGATATGTTTAATTCTGCATCTGGATTTGGAAAATGGGTTTAAGGAGGATGATACTTGAGGAATGTAATTTTTTTCATTTCCCTGACCAGTCAGTCTTTCAACATTGACATTAGGCTTAACAAATATAACAATAATAATAATAATAATAAGAAGAAGAAGAAGAAGGGAAAGAATAAGAACAAGAACAAGAAAGCGGAGAAGGAAGTAGAAGAGGAGGAAGAAGAAGGTCATTTCTAGGATAAAATATCTATTGCTCACTTAGATTCACTTTAATAAACCCTTATTAAACACTGACAATGTACAAGACACTGCCATGCACTGAGGCTATAAAGATGAAAAAAGACTTAGTTCTTAAGTAGCTGTACCAATTTGTAGGGCAGTATTATGTAGACAACACATCATTTTATAATTCAAAGTTAGATGGTATAAAGTGAGTAGCAAAGATGAAAGAGAAAAGGTAGAATAAGAGGTCAGGAAAGACTTCATGGAGGTAGCACCTTAGTTGAATGGAAAGATTATTGTATTTGGAATCAGAAGTGCGCATGAACATACAGTCACTTACTACCGTATGACCTTATGTAAATCATGTCACCTGTAAGCAACTTACTTTTTCTCATCTATAAAATGAGACCTTTATAGAATTCATTTGTTTAATAAACAAAATGCATTTTGTTTATTCTAAGTAGCATCACAAATGTACATTTCTCTTTATCCCTGACTCTTATCTTCATTTCTTTATCTCCATCATTTCAATTTCCATCTTCATCCAAAATTACAGTTATGTTCATATTTATTTCTCTAATATATCTATGGTAGTCTTTAATGATGTTGATATCTGTATTTTTATCTCTATCCTGTCAGGGGTGTGCTGGAGGCAGTTTGAACTATCTCTTGGGAGCCAATGGTGCAGTTTTTAGTGTGAGCATTTATACAATGAAATTGGCAATATTACAAATCAGGGCTTGATTATTGTTTTATTGATCATCTAAACATAAAAAGATGATGGAGAAAATGTTAAGAAGGCAGATTCAATTGAAAAGTTGTTGTGTATACTTTTTTTGTTTGTTTGTTTTGTGTTTTTTCCCTCCAGAGGGAAGGTTGTTAAGTCTTTACCAACACACCAATGTTGAGGAAACTCCCTCTTCCAATACAAGTTGGCACTGCCTTTACAACTTATTGTTGCACTGCAATTAGTACATGAAGAGGTTAAATTGCCTGGGGCACAGTATGGGCAGTGAAATCTGAAACCTTTTATTTCATGGCTTTCTGTGACTAGCAATAGACACTATATGTGTTAGAATCAGAATTTGAACCCAGATCTTCTGGGCTCCAAGACCATCTTCTATCCACTATATCACATTGGCTCTCATCTCTACAAATTACATAATTTGCATTTTGGGGTTTGTTTGTTTCTATTTTCATTGGAGATGAATAAGCGAAGAAAAAGATAAAGGAAAAGAAAAATATGAAAAGTGAGTCCAGAGCGAGGAAAAGATAGAGAAAGGCAGAAAGGAAATAATAAGTCAGGCTTGACAGATGTACAGGGAGGAGGAGAGGAAATAAAACAGGGGATTTTCCTCCTGTTGCCGCCCAACAACTTCACACACAGATTGTGGCAATGTAAGTCCTTCTATTGGGCATCTGAATTTATAATTCTATTTTTGTTTCACAGTGAGAACAGAATGGCTGGGCCAGTAGATGGTATGTACTTTTCTTTTTAGAATTTCACTTGCAATGAGCTGACCCATTTTTCTCTGTGTTTTGTGTCTGAGATATTGCATAAATATGTGAAAAGTTATATCCAAAAAGTGATCATGAAGAAGCATAGTTTTTTCACTAATGCCTTTCTCTCTTTATAAATACAATTGCACTCATATTTTCTCTGTCTGTAGTGGATTGAGAGCTGCCCTTTGAGCCAGGAAAACCTGGGTTCAAGTTTTACCTTTAAAGGATACTGGATGTGTGATTGTGGGCAAATCACTTAACCTCTCTATGTTTTACATATCCCTCTACATTACAGAGAGGATGCCAGCCTACATTAGTGGAAGGAATTCTTTATATATGAAATCATATATTCAGGCTCTATTTGTAATTAATATTACTTCCAAGGTCAACATTTTAAGTAAATATCTAGTCACTTTTAATATATGAATTACCAGGCTTCCCATATTTTGAAGGAGGATGCCAGATAGTCTAGCTTCCCCCCCCCCCAGAAAATGATGTTGTATATTCTTTAGTAGAAACAGGCTTTCCCTGGTTTTAGGTATGGAGTGATTGTTTTTGAAGCTTGGTTGTTTAGGAAGTGGCTACAAATTTGGAGAGCTGATGGTAAAATAGAAGCTCATATATACCCATCCACTCTAACTCACCTTTCCTTGGGAACAAAGACCAACCTTTACCTTTGCCTTTCTTTAAGTCTTCTTTTCTGCCCTTTTTCTCTCTACTCTGCTTCTACTACTCCTCTCACTTTGTCCTAGGTCATAGGAATATATGATCAACTATTTAAAGCCAAAAATGTTCTTAGAACTCACCAAGTCCAAATTTCTCATTTTATCAATAAGAAAGTTGAATACTAGAGGGGTAAATGCCTAAGGTCACTTAGATAGTAAATACTAAAACTGAGATTTGAACCAATGTCCTCCTATTCCAAATCCAATGGCCAATGCCCTTTTATAACCCTTTACATGTTTTCAAGGCTGACATTAATGTCCAGTTCAGAGGCTAGAAAAAAAAGTTTATGTAAGGAAGGTACAATATGATTTCTCTTAGCCATCATCATTTGTCAACAAACTCAATATTTCTACTGGTAACCTTTAGCTCAACTTTTTAAAAATTCCTTTAAAAATAGAGTATTTTATTTTTTCCAAATATATGTACATATAGTTTTCAACATTAATATTTATAAGATCTTGTGTTCTAAATTTTTCTCTCTTCCCTCCTTCTCCCTCCCCAAGAAGGAAGAAATCTGATACAGGTTAAACATACAATTCTTCTAAAAATATTACAAAAAAGGTGAAAATACTATGTTCTGATCCACATTCAGTCTCCATAGTTCTCTTTCTGCATGTAGATAGCACTTTCCATTGCAAGTTTATTAGAAATGCCTTGAATTATGTCATTGTGGAAAAGAGCCATGCCCATTATAGCTGATCATCACATAATCGTGGTTCTTTCAGCTTAACTTTGTAAATTAATTAATACTTCCCTAATATGTTTGTTTACCTATTCATTTATTTGTTTATGTATTTATATATTTTTGTATCTATGTCTGTCTATCTATCTACCTATCTGTCATCCATCCATCTATCCATCCATCCATCCATCCATCTATGTTTGGCTTTTTTTCATTTTATTCACTTAATGTCCTAATTTTCCATTTGTATGTATGGGAATCTAGAAATCCCTGATATCTTACTGTCACATTGCTCTTTTCTTTAGTGAAGACATATGATTGTGGTCATAATGGTAGAGTCATGACTTCAGAAATTACTTTGCATAATATTTTTGCAAATTTTATAAATTTCTCATATTTTTCCAAAGACATGAGTTGGAGCTGTTTTAAGATACTGTCATAGCACCTACCTGTCACCCATACCTCAAATTTGCTTTGAGGCAAGAGTAATAACTACTGACACATATAGCAATTTAAGTTTTGAAAAGTGCTTTTACCTATTTGATCTCATCTGCACCTCACAACAACCCTGTCATTTTTAGGCATGGTAATTTCCATTTTACAGATGAGGAAACTGAGGATCAGCAAAGATTAAATGACTTGTAATTGAACATATGACCAGTGTTAGAGGCAGGATCTGAACCTGCTTCCAAGTTTATTTTGTTTCTATGATGTTATCCTCTTTCTTGTAGAAACTCTCAGAATGAAGGTCTTGAGGAATTTAAGGTATCAGAGATTATATTGAATCTACAAGGTACAGGAACACCCTGGGGGAAAGTTGATAATTTTAGAAAGTCCCTCCAAATGCAGACCATATTTTAATAAGCCATCCACAAGACCTGCAGAAAGAGAGTCACTGAGTGCTTTGAACCAAATCTAACAAACACCAACAACAAAAATCACTGAGAAATACATACATCTATTATCTTGCTTTTGATAATGCGCACATATTTATTTGTTCTTTCCACTAGAGTGTGGAGGAATAAGGGTACCAGAAGGACGGTAGAGAACAACAGTTCCTTAGAGGCCGGTACATATTTATAACTCAGTTGTTTAATAACCATAATCATGAAAACTGCAATGTCTTGGATACAAATGAATTGGGGATCCTGGTGTTTTAAGAGCTTTCTATAGGTATGGCTATTTTCTTCAGATTCTAAAATTTCACAAAAGTCTACTTTTTTGCTCCTAAAATACTCATCACATTGTAAATTAATGCACCATTTTCTTGTTAAAACCAGCCTTGCATAAAATAATCTGCAGCTGAACAGGAGCAATAGAATAAGGTGTGAACTACTTCAGGGAAGTGCTAACTTCAGACACTAAATGAGAACATTTAAATGCTAAAAATTTTCAGCAATGGAAAACAGATGTTTCAGTAAAATATCATTTTTTTATGTTTTCCCAACCCCTTCTTCCAAGGTGGGCACATTCACTTCTTCATTCTTCAAACTTGGACTTTCCTGCCATTTTACCAATTTTCCATGCCCACTCATCCCTGAAATGTTTCATTTTTATTTCTCAATCTCTCCTCCTCTGAAGTAATTGCAATGGAAGATGGGGATATGGTTCTGCTTTTAAAAAATAAGAGAAAAAGAATTGCATATTAGTGACAAAGACCATGTTGATAGTTTTGGAAAGTAAAGGTTTTTGTTTTATTTCTAGGATCCTACGAACAGAAAAGCCATTCACATTTACCTGTACCAGTTAACCTCAGTTCTGTCCTGAAAAGAAGGGAATTATTAACCTTTGGGCTAAGCTTGCAATAGGTGCTAATTTGTAATAGTTTTTTTTTCTTCCTGAGAGTGCAAGTGCCTGCCTGCGAAGAGATGTACAGTATTGATGATGCCAATCAAATAGCCATTAGACGTTATTGAATTTGGATTGCTATCTGAGGCAGACACCTGCCTACTAATTGTAAATTCCAATTAAATTTGAGATTGCTTGGGAATTAACTATCGAAAAAAGAAAACACATATTTCAGACACAACTCAGATGGCTCAAATGTGATCATTAGCATATTTTGAATTTCAAAGGACATAATAGCCTCATCTTCTTTTTCAGTGATAACAACATTATTCAGAAATATGAAAGTCCACTCCTTCCTTCTTTCCCCAGCACTACTTTCCAGAAGATATAAGTGCAGATTTAAGTTATACTTCAGTCATAGATTATATTTACTTCAGTCTCAAACTATTTTCTTGGATTATCAACAGCATATGGAAAATTTAGCCATTAACACTTTGAGATTATCTAGAAAAAGCTCTCTACTAGGACATGGAAAAGCTGGAGAAGACATCCTTATGAAACCACATAGTAGGTAGATATCTATATGTCTGATTATAGGCATCCTTAATTAGGTCCTCTGGTGGAAAAAATGTTGACCTGAATTATTTGGAAGTCTACAGGGCTACTCTTCATATTCTATACAATTGTCTACCCAATATTTTTGCTCTTTGCTCTGTTGAATATATGTTTCTTTCATTCTCTTTCACTCCCTTCCCGTTTTACCTATTGCTGTGTGCACAACTGAACCAACAATTCCATTTCTTTTATAAGGGGCATCTCAGTTGTCTGGTCTAATGATCAATTCCTTATTATCAGCTCAAAACTCTTCCTTAATTACCACTCTCCTGTATGGTCATCCCCATTAGGATGGATTAAACAGTATGTTCCTTAAAGTCATTGCCAATTTCACTTTTTTGCATTTGTATCTCCAGCATCTAAGAAAAGTGTTTGGCATATAAAATATTTAATAAATGCTTTTTAATTTATTTTTCATTCATTTACCTATGTATTCACATTTCATTTCTCCAGTCAATTTGACTCAGTTTAATAGATTTATAAATATCTACTTATGTGCAAGATATGGTAATATGTGCTGGGGACAGAAAGACAAAGAAAACAAAAATACCTACTCCCAAACAGTTTTATTTAAATCAGAATATTTTTTTCTCATTGTGATTGATTTTTTTTTAAAAATGCAGATATTCCCAACACTTAACACCTTAACAAGTTTTAATTGTTAAGTGAAAGAAGATTCAGAAAATATCATATGGAAGAAGTACCTGGGATTAAAGACAGTAAAAGGAGAAAGTTAATATCAACATGGGGAAAGAAAGGAATGGTAAGAAAAGTGTAAGAGTATGAGGAGCAAACTTTCCTATATCAAAATTTTGTTTAATGTAGTCCTGCTTTCAGAGCTTAATTTTGCAATCTGGTCATTTCTCTCTCTTGCAGTGTAATACTGGAATTATGCTTGTGCATCATATCATACTACTACTATGCCTTCCCTCAGAAATTATCTTCAATTTATTTTATATATCTTTTTGTATATAGTTGTTTGCATTCTTTATCCCTGTGACTAGAGGCTGAGGTCTTAGGAAGCAGGGATTGTTTAAAGTGAGACAGATGACAGGTGCTTTATATATAGATATAGATATAGATGTAGATATAGATATAGATACATACCTAGCATATAGCAAAATATCTAACACATATTTATTGATTTTAATACTAATAATCAGCTCATTCCTTAAGCTGTAGAAAGGATGCATTTTCAAGGAGGGCTCATTTTTATGCTCTTTCAAAATCATATTACATAAGTGACTGAATGACTATTCCTTCTATGTGAAGTTGAAGTAAGGGTCAGAAAACTTAGATGTTATCAGAATATCATATTCAGAATTCTTTTTAAATGAGAGAGACAATAATTGGCTTGAATTAGTTTAGCTTTTATTACTTTTATAATAATTTAGAAATATAATACTTCACATTTTCTTTCTTTTCTAGACACCATAATTTAAAGCTTGAGGTGAATCTAGTTATAATAGATTCTACTATAATAGAACCCTCTTCTACAAACCAGATTGATTCAATTTGGTTTATTCAGAGTAGAATTCTTGAACTTTTTTATAAAACTGTATCATGACAGGGCCACAATCCTAGTTGAGTAAGTCACTAGACTCAACTATCATCAATCACTATATAATCTAATTTTGATTTTCTTTTCTGCTTTCAGGAAAATATATACTCTGTCATCTGAAGTGTTTTTAGGTATTCAAGAGCTCTGGGACTCTGACCTCTCTGTGCTTCCTCAGCAAGCTTCCTGCAATTTGAGCATTACAAACTCCTGTAGCACTTTTTTCTTGATGCCACTGCTAATTTGGCCATTGATGACTTAGTGGCAACTCTTTAACCACTAGTCTCAGGCATGAAAAAGAGCCTTTCTAAACTCAGGGGAAGACTTTAAATTTCTTTTCCCTACAACTGTATTACTTGATTTAATTTTTTTCATGTTATTTTTGTTCAATGTATATAAAAATAGATCCAGTTTGATGTGATATTCTATCATGAAAAAAATCATTTTGGCAAACAAGTTATTTCCTTTCTTTAGTCCTCTATCCCCATGTTTGGGTCATTTCTTAATAAGAACTGAATCTGTCCTTTGCCAAACACTTTAGATTTAGAACTTGCTCAACTCACAATACTTTTATGACCAACCAAATCTTCTCCCTTCATTACCCCTCCCTGATGAAACACTTAAAGTATATTTGAAGACAACAGCACCATTTAAAAAGTGTAAAGTTATTTGATCACCTCTTAGTAATAATACATAAATTCTATTAGTATATGAATGATATGCTCAACTTTCTAGAAAATTCACTTATGTAGAATTCCTCAAATACTTAATATCCCATTTATGGGAGATAGTTAAGATATGGATTTTGTAACACTTTACAAATACAGAACAAGTCCTATAAATATGTGGCAGAAGATTGGAGGGGTGCAGCTATGCAAAATAAGCTATTGCTTTTTTGAGGGAGTGGGAATAAATTTTCTAAACTGATTCAAGAAGTAAGAATCAATTTCCTACTCTTCTATCAGTTGCCTTACTAATAGAATCTCTAGCTTCCTTCAAGGTTCATTTTAGTTGTTACTTCCTCTGGGCCTTCCTGATTCCCTTCTTTATGAGTTCTAACTTCCTCCTGAAACGACTATGTAATACTTTCCATTTATGTACTTGTATACCCCTAATAGAATATAAAATTCTTGAAAGCAAAAATAATTTTATTTTCTCTCTATATTTCCATGTGTAGCATAGTGCTTATATTAAAACATTTGACTTGAAATGTCTTCAGGATCACTTATTGAATGTCTAATATTTCTTTTTGCTCCTCTATTTTTTAGGTTCTACCTTTCCCTTTCCTTCTCTTCCCCATTCCAAATATACATCATGACTCAGTCCTTCAGTCATTTTTCAAAAAATGCTTCTTAACTTACCTTTGCTGGACTTTGAGGTGACTTGGGAAAGAATACAGTGAAAGTTCAGGGTCCAGAAGTTGGCACATAGAATTTCAATTATCATTACCCAAATAAGAGATTCTTCATGAAAATCAATTTTATAATGATGCAATGTTCTTGTTCAGTTATACAGAGTGTACATAAAGTATAATTCATTCTGTAACTGTGATTTAATTGTTTATCAAATCAATTTTACAGTTTATTTTATTTATATATCACTCTTACAAACACAGGAAGAAAAAAAAAACCCTTCATGACCAAATTAGGAAGAAAAATGCTTCCTCATCGCTAAATATTTAAAAGATTTCTTATTTCATTGACTTTGGTGTTGTCTCCATTGATGCAAATGGCAGACTGTTTAAATTATTGATGCTGTTAATAATCAACTTTTATTTAACTTTTTATAACAAATAATTTGACATATATAATCTTATTTTATCCTTACCCCTCAAAAAATGGCACATCAGAGTTGTTTCTATTTCCTTTTACATTTGAAACTGAGGCAAGAAAGAACTTAAAATGATTTTCCCATGGCCACATAGCACACAAAATAGGATCTAATTCATCTACCTCATTCCAAATCCAGTATACTAGCTACTCCTCCATCTAATTGCTAATTTAGTATCTGATCTTCATGATCTGCTGTTGTGGGCATTCACAATACAGTAATAAAACTTTGTGTTAGGCTTTCCAGTCATGGATAGTCCTCAGACAACAAATATACAGTCAATTAACAGATCCATACAAGAGAACTTTCCAACTTAGGAAAACATGGTGTCTATTGGGGGAAGAGAGAGAAGCATGTTTATAATATCTACTACATGTGCTAAGTGCTTTACAAAAAGCCTGGGAAACAGGTACTCTTTTCATGATTTTACCATTTTGAAAAATCTCATGCAAACAAATGTTAAATGACTTGCCCAGAGTAACACAGCTAATAAGTATCTGAAGTGGGATTTGAAGGAGGTTTTTCTGACTCACAGACTTAGCACTCTATCCATTTCACTACATAACTATTGGTAGAGTCTTTACCCAGTTATCACATTCATATCACCCTAAAGATTACAAGTATGCACTGAGCAGAGAGAATGAAGAATAATTGGTTTAAAAATGCTAAATAACCCACATTTTATTACCAACCTTCACAAAATTATTCCAAAGCCAAATACATTGCATCATTATTGAGAAATATATACAAGATAATATATTGAAGATTGATGAGTTGTAATGAAAGTTGGATGAATGTATTTGCATATATATATATATGTATGAATGTATGTATGCTTGTTTACTCATTCTTCCATTTTCTTTCAGGGAGTTCTCAAAATGCATTCTGCCTTACCAAGGAGGAAATACTTTCTTTCCTTCACTCACTGAGCCAACAACTTCTGTACCCATTAGCTATGCCAGTTTCCCCAGTGGCAGTGATATTGTTTAGGAAATTGATGAACATCAGGAGTGTGGAGCCTCTAGCTGCACACCTGGACATACTTGATTGAGTATATTGCCAGGTCTATCTCTCCATTATCTCTGATTATTTTTCTGAATGGGAGGGATTCTTGTACTTCATTTATCTGTATTCTGAGATGAAACAAAGTAATTACTTATGGGTGTTTATTTATGTATGTATGTGCATATATAAGTATGCACATATATACATACACATATATATATATCCCAGATGCAGCGTTTTCTTATAATAAAGTCCAATTTCAATGGGCACAGTGGGAACATTATCCTTTTCACAAAGGCAAAAACAATCTTTAGAATTTCTACTGAAGTCCAGTCCCTGAAAACTCTGTTTATTAAAAATTATTAGACAGGTATGTTCATAATCTTAGCTAATTGGGAGTTAGAACTAGAGCAACTCTCTAAATGGTGGAGGGGGGGTGTTTTGAGCTGCAGTAGGCTGAGTCAATTGAATGTTTGAAATCCACTATAAAATAAATGCACACCTTCTCAACATTCCCTTTCTCTGGCTGTTTGGGAAGGTTAGAGGGTGAACATCTGAGAATTTCTCTTAGCCATCTGTTTGAGAGAATTCACTTCATCTTTTCCCATTCAGTTGATCTCCTGGATTTCATAATCCCCAGAAACCTTTCTGACCCGTCCCGCGGGTCTCGAACTAAGGGTGCCTGAAATCTCGCATCAGCCTGTGAGCCGAAGGCTGGGGAGGCTTCAACCTGGGGATGGGCTGTGAAAGGAAAGAATGGAGACCATTCTGTATAGGGGCAGAATAGCTCGTTTATTGAGGCAAAGTACAGGGTTTATATACGTCGTGTATCAGAGCAAACTTTCATATAACAAAGGATGTAACATCTGTTTGACCATTTGTCAGGAAATTGAGTAAGGGGAGGAATGTGGTGTATGTGTGACTTCTTGAAGCAGGATGCCTGCTTGACACTTTCTTGAGGTAATTGATCGTATCCTGCTTCCTGGTATGCACTTTTTGGGGGCAGGGGTTTGGTGATGTTTTAACAGGCTCTTTGTCTCTAACACCTTTCTTCTGTTAGATGGATTCAACTCTGTAATTTACCTCCTCAGATCATTTCCGAATTGAAGCTGTAAGACTTCATTAAGCCTCCCCCCCAACTACTCCACTCCAATGATGGATAATCTTATACCCCTTCTTTTTAGCTTCTTTGCATGTATTGTCTTTCCCCATTAAACTGGGAGTTCTTTGAGAGCAAAATTTTTTTTTGTATTCCCAGCAAAATGATTAGTACATAGTAGAGTCTTAATAAGTGACTCTTGTAATAACTTCACTAAGTTTTGCTTATTGGATTATTATTTGGATTATATATATTCGATTATTCAATATTGGAAGCTTGGGAGAAATCATTATGTTCCTTAAGGAGGAGCAAATTGTCCCAGGTTGGAAACATATCAGATAAATGCACCCATGTTAATTGATGATTGAATGAGGCTCATGAGTAGCTCCTGTGTTTCCAGGGTGGTGAGACAGGGAGTCCCAATGTTAGAAACTAAAACAAAGAAATAGTTATTTCTCTTTGTGTGACTAGCATTTAAAAAAGGCCTGATTTTTAAAATTAGTTTAAGGATGTAGGTATAAAAGGACCATTAGAAATCTAAGATTATTATCATAAAATGACTTTTTTCTTTTAAAATGATATTTTTTTGCCTTTGAGATATATAAGGATATGCACAAGTTCATACACATATACACTCATGCATGTATGCATTATATATACATATATATGTATATGTAAAAATGTATGTATCTGCTTTGGGATTTTGAATCAATGAATAATTCCAGTGTTAATTACCGAATTTTATATTTATAGCAAATGTAGGCTTCATAAATGTCAAATATTCTTTTTTTTTACTTATGTATATGTATCTACACTTGTTTTTTGAAAGTGAGAGAACAATAGACATTTTCACTGCCTTTGGAAGTTGACAAGCCATTGTCAGGCGACTTCTCTTAAAATATTTTAAAATAATGAAAGCTGTGTAAAAATATATGCTGTAAACATGACTCTGAGGCCTATTCTCAGCACTCCAGGCTGCTACATTTAGCAGATGTTCAGTAGGCTCTAAGAACTGAGCAACAGAACTCATACCAGCAGACCAAGAGGACCCAGAGATGACACAGCAGTAAAAAAAGGAGAAAAAGCATAGCAATTAACTGACAGCAATCCCTCAGGTCTGAGGCTCAGCAATCTCCCTGACTTATGCATTCTGTCCATGAAGCTTTCAAACAGAGTGGCAAAAATCACAATTTTATTCACAAAAGCTTTATTGTAGCATGCTGTGATTTGGCCCGAATAGACATAGTCCTACTGGTCATTTTGTTTGTGGAGAAAATCCAGCACCCAAGCTAAGAAAATGAAGGATCCAGGTAGGCGTAGAGATGACTCAGATTAGTTTATAATCAAGTTAGTCCTGCAAAAATAACTACATAATTTTAATACTATGTTTGGATGATTAGTGTAAATCAGACTTCCTGTTGTAGAAGCATTGACATTTTGGGGAACAGCTTCCTGTTCCCAATACATTATGAATTTTAATTTTCCTTTTGTGTCAATATTTCCTTGGGAATATAAGAAAAATCTCTATTCCATCCTTCTTTCTTTGTCTAGACTTATATAAAGAAAAATAAATGCATGATTCCCAGGAATTCTTTCTCATAGCTGACAACACAAAGACCATCCCAATGAAATCATTTTTAGTTGGGTCTTGCCTTGAGTTGGAATATAAGAGCCAAGGTAAAGTTGAGTCTCCCTTTTAATTTTGAAACATCCATCAGGAATAAAGCTCCCATCTATTCAGTGAGTTATTGTTTTCTCTTCCCAAAGGATGTGTCATATAACTTCTGTATGTTTTCCAAGTCCTAAGGTATTAAAAGGAGTTGTTATTCCTTTTATCCCCATACTGGGTGAGCCATATAATGAAAGGAACATTATTTTGGCATGGGTGCTTTTCTTAGCACTTCTGTTAAGTTGGATAAATCTTGTGGTTTATCCTTATTCTATGAATAAGGAAGTCTAAAATTAAACAAGTAAAAGGTAAGATGAATTACCTGGTTCATATAACAAAGTTTTGAATCCACATTATCTAACTCCAAATTCAGTGGTTTTGTTTTTGTTTTTGTTTTGTTTTGTTTTGTTTTGTTTTGTTTTGTTTTTACTGTCCCACCTGCCTCAGTAGATAAATCTAACATTGTGTATAGAAGCATTATGTTAATGTATGGTGTAATTTCCCCAGAAAATTAAGATGATTTTCTTAATTAATAATTGAGAAGGATCCTCTTTTACTTTAAACAAAACAAGGCTCTCAAAGCAATAATAACAACAAAACTTTTGTATATGATATTTATTAAATATTATAATATTTATATTATATAAAGCCAGTAACTATAATTCCTTAGTTTTCTCTCTAGACCCCCCCAAGTATACCTAATAACTTTAATTTTTTTCACATAGCACATTCCTACATATTTGATCATTATAGTGATTTATTTGAATATTTCTTATTTTCTCTACATTAAAAGATTCAAAGCTTTCTTTGGGATGAAATTTATAAATAAGTTTTTTTTTTGGAGTTGAGAGATGCAGCTAAACAAATAGAAAAATATTTACTATACCTTAATAATATTGTACTTGACTCTGGAGAGACAAGATTAAATTAAAAGATGTACATAGATAAACATAAGGAGGGATCAGAGAAAGTGGTTTAGGAAAATTTGAAAAGGGAGAAAACATCTGGAAAATCAAAGAAAGGGACATTGTACCTAAATATTGTATTCATTGAAGGAGCATTGGGATTCTGGAAAACAGAAATTAAGGGAAAATTCATTCCACAAATGGGTGATGGCTTGTTTACTCTAGGAATGGAAGACTCTAATGGATTTTCTATGTCACCACAATATTGGGGAAGAATTAAACTTAGACTTGCATATAGAATAATATTGGGCTATTTTCCCCATTAGTCTATTCTGATTTAATATAGTTTTTAGAAAACCACAGCAATAACAACCATCAAAAACCAATCCAAATAAAATTAATTTCTAAGAAAATACATGAATATATATGATTGAATTGGAAATTAATGAGCACAGTTCACACTCCCAAAATTAAAAAAAGGTATAGGGGCATCTACATTCAAAAAATATATTTTTATTTTATGTATACATGTGTATATATTTATATCCATCAATATAAATATTTGACATATTCAAAGACAATTTCATGGCTGTTGAATTGCTCTTTCATTTATACTTTATAGTCTTGGAAAGCTGCATAAGCCTCTAACTAACATTGTCACACAACTAACAGTTGTAGAAGAAACTTGAATCTAAGCCCTCTTAATGCCATATAGGTTCTTTATTTAAATATACAACTTGAAATAATGTTCAGCCAATTTACCTTGACAAATAAAACTGGCAAAATTGCACATTCCAAACAATTTCTCCTCTCTATTTGGGTTTGAATCTGTCTAATCTTCATCCCGATACTACTCCCATTCTCAATACCAAATTGATATTGCATCTCCATAGAGGCAAATGAAATTTCGAAACCTTCATAGAATAATTAGTGAGTTTCTATTAAATACAAAAAGGAAAATGGCCCTCTTCTTTCTTTTTTCTGTGCTTCTCCAGGGCAGGTTATTAGGTGGCAAAATGATACTTAGTGCTTGACCTGAAGTCAAGAAGGCACATCAACTTGAGTTCAGATCTGTCCTCAGACACTTACTAATTATATAATCCTGGGCAAATCACTCAATACCAATTACTTTGGGTTTTTTATGTATAAAATGAGCTGGAGAAGGAAATGACAATCACTCCAGTTTCATCTTTACAAACAAAACAAGAACAAAGCAAAACAAACAAACAAAAAAACAAACCCAAATTTTTTCAAGAGTGAGTCAGCCATGACTGAAATGACTAAATGGTAAAATTAATGTCTATATAGTTTATCAGCTATGATCCAGTAATGAAAGATTTATATATATATCAGGTCTCCTGTGACTGATTACAGACTCCATGAATTTACTCCTATGTACAGTCTGAATGAGTTCTTAGATTAAAAAGATTAAAGGTCTAAGTGTTCCAATGGATAGAATCCTGGACCTAGAGTTAAGAAGACCTGAGTTCAAATATGGCCTTAGTCACTTAACATGTTTGCTTCAATTTCTTCAACTATAAAATAGGCATATCATAACCCCCACTCCTCAGATTTACTGTGAGGATCAAATAAAACAGTATTTGAAACATGCTTAGCACACTGTCTGGCACATACTTAATAAATTCATGTTTCCTTTTTTCTTTTACATATTTTGGAATGCAAGGGACCTCACTGATCATCTAGCCTAATCAGCTCACTTTTACAGATAAGGAAACTGAGGCTAAAATATGTTAAATAACTTGTTGAGAGCGAAATAGTCCAACTGTAATTCAAAACCTTGCTCTCTGACCCTAAATGCAGTGTTTTCCCACAAGAATGTGATTTTTCCTTCTAAGTAATTTGTATCATAAATCAGATTACTGGAAGAACTTAATTATATTTATCAACTGTTCCTAGTACAAGAAAAAAATTGCATGATTTTTTCAACATCAATGTTATACTTTCAACAAGAATACAATTAAACATTTTTAATTATTCTGTACATTTTTGTGGGGATAGGAAGATACAATTAAATTTGGAACTGTCAAGAAGCTTGAATTCTACAGGGAAAACACAAATATGAACAGATAAGTTTATATAAAGTAAGCTGAGAAAGGAAAACAATAAGCTAGAAGGACAAGGAGAGGTTGATCACAGGAGATGGCCTAGAATTGAACTTTGAAAGATGCCTCAGATTCTAAGAGGCTGAGGTGAAGAGGGAATACACTTCAAACTAGCAGGACAGGTTGGTGAAAAGTAATTGAGATGAAAGATGGAATGATGAGTTCTGGGAACACCAATTAACTCAGTTTGGCTGGAACAGAGAGTACATGAAGAAGGATATTAGGAAATGAGTCTGGAAAGGAAGGTAGGAACAAGCTTGTGAAGGGTCTTAAATGCCAAGCTGATGAGCTTATATTTTATTCTACAGTCAATACGCAACCACAGAAACTTCTTGAACAGAGGAATGACATTTGTCAGATTTGTGCTTTAGGAAGATTACTTTGGCAGCTGTGTGGAGGATGAATTGTAGAGACTTGGAGCAGGGAGACCAATTAGGATGCTATTGCAATTGTCCAGGAAAGAGATTGTAAGGACCTGAATTAGGGTGGTAGTTTTGTGAGTGTCTAGAATGGGGATGATAGATGTAAGGGAACTTGCGAGTATAGAATTGAGAAAATATGGCAACTGACTGAGATGAGGATGGGGAGAGAGTTGAGAAAATTAAGAATAAGTTTGAGGATATGAACCTGAGTGTTTTTCAGGGTCATAATGCCCTCAACATGAATTGAAATACTTGACAATTAGGGGAGGAAGAAAATGAATTCTGTTTAAACATTTCATTTTTTACTTAAATGTGTATTTCATTTTAGCGTCATTCTCCCAGATGTTACTAGGGAACACACTTGATATACTATAGGTTCAAAACCAATTAAAAGAATAAATCCTTTTCCCCCAGCATTTCAGTTTCTAAGAAACAATATAAAGATTAAGCATCAGTTATTGCTGTGAAATTTTGGTGAAGAGATTAAAAATAATCAACCTATCTTTGTTTCTGATGTTTGTGAGCAGGTGGTAGGCAAGGTGTGATATTCATAAAGTAAAAAAAAGAAGTTATAATAATTTCATAATTATAGCTTTTTTTAGTTTTAAAAATGGAGAGAATGTTGGAACTCAAAGAAGTCAGTGAAAAGTAACCAAATAAAGAAAGATTGTGTTTAAATATTTAATTCACTTCTACATTTATGAAACATTTCACTCTGTGTTAGGAGAGAAATATGGTATAATAGACAGAGCTATTGCTAGGAACTAGGAAGATAAGGATTCAAGCCTTGATGCTGATGCACACATTATTAGTGACACCTTGGACAAACCACATCCTCCTACTGCTTCAGACAACTTCCTAAGATCAAAAATTGCAGAAGAATTGCTGCTCTGGAGAGAAGTTGAATTCAGTTCTCTTTATTCTAAGTTCTCTGACTTCTGACTTCAGTAGTCCTTTATTAGCTATATCATGCCATTTCAATTGGATTTGTAAGATCATTGATCCCACAAGGAAGTTCCAAAAACATTGAAGCAATGGATCTTCAGATCACTAGAGGAACAAGAAGCTCTCTGTACAAAAGGGAAAAACTCCCATGAAGGTTGATAGTTTTTGTGTTGCTTTACCAAGAGGCAATAAGGATTCCTTTTATTGCTTGTTTCTTCTCCCCAAAGAAATTTTGTGCCAAATAAAAGGATGAATACCAAGCGGAAGGAGACAAGTAAATAATTTTCCCTGCTTCTCTGTGAAGGAAAGTAATGAAATCCTATCTACAACACACACAGTAAGTTCTTTATAAATTCTGGTTGGATAAATAAATGACTGAATGAGGAAAAAAAGATGCTAAAAGATGAATATATTTTCCTTAATTTTGTTTTGTTTTTTTACTAAAGAATGTCTATATAAACAAATATTTAATAGTGAATAATTTTAATAAGAATCACAAATTCATTGAATTAATTTATTTGATGTACTTGCATTACCAACAAATAGCAAATTCATCTTAAGAGGACAAACACTTGCCATTTGTCACCAAAAGTATCCTTAAAGGACTCATCTAATACTAACATGTATCATGAAGGAAGTATTCTCTTAAACTTACTTTTATTTAAAAAATTTAAGCATGTATCCTTTTTTATTTGCTTTTTTCTTTTTTATCCTTTAAGGGAAAAATGGGAGTGAAAAGTCTCTCATGAAACAGTTAATCACTTCACTTGTGGGAAAACTTATAGTATTATACATTTCATGGCAACAGAGAAGACTGCTGGATAGACTATTTTTGTGCTCACTGGAGATACATAAATCTTTTGAAATTTTCCCACTGATCATTTCTTGCATTCTATCTTTTTGGTATATTAAATTCATATATAATAAAGTTGAAAACTAGTCATTTTACATGAAACTAATTATGCTTGTTAGATACCCAAAGGACCACTTCACCCTGACAGAGAACTTTCAGTACCATTTACTTGTAACGTGTGCCATAAATAGCACAGCACACCTCAGTTAGAGTCATATAGGCTGTTCCTACATTGAACTTCTCAACTTCTTACAAGCATTCTGTGAACTTTTCTAGAGCTTCATAAATGCAGCTTCCTGTAGTTTTTGTGGGAAAAAGAAAGCAGTGATTAAAAAAATACTTATCAATTATTTCATCTTGTAAACCAATCTGCTTTACTATGCCAAGTGGTACATAAAAACAAAATCTAAATATGTAGCAAAGGTCAGTAGTGCAGTTGGCTGACTGATTTTGCTCCTGTTCAAAGGAAGCATGCTCTCAAATAGAACACTTTAAAAAATGTCATTAAATAAAGTGGCAGATTCACTGTGGCAGTTCATCCAGTTTCACACTGGCTGCAATTTTGAAATTGGACTCAGGTAAAAGTGGAGATCTCAGTTAAGCCTCTTCAGTTTCACATTTTCATGGTTTACTTATGGGATCAATAGAAGATTCCCCAGGTAAATGCATATGAGGATTGTTTTAGCACAATTAAATTAGTTGAAATCAGTTAAAGTGCAGCAGGCACTCTAGTGTGTCCTTTAAATCCTCCTGCTGGTTATGATGTGAGATAGTTCTTTTCTTGCCTGTGCTTTGTTGTTCCTACAAGAATAAGCAATTAATCAGAATTCAGATACACTGGTCTCTCTTATAAATGAATACATCATTTTTGGCATGTTTGCTTATGGTACACTGCTCTCAACTGTGTTCATCATAAAATGCAACTTTTAAATAATCACTCTAAAATCAACTTGATGGAGTTGTAGAGATAATCTTGGTAAAGGTGGAATACCAATACAATGCTCAAATGCCCTTATATTATACTTAAAAGAACTATGATTTCTTTCTCTATTATCAAAGATTTGACTAGTTCTTTTCTTCTTTGTATGGATACAGACATTATTAAGGTTGATAGGATGGGGCAGGGCAAAGGCTCTGCATCTATAGTTTCATTAGAATAAGAAATACTCAGGTAAAGAAACTCTCAATTAGTATGAATATGGTATTTTAAGGTTTTATTTTTTTTGCAAAACAAATCTTAACATTACCTCATTTGTTCCTTTTAACAGTCATAATGATGATCAATGCTATTATTATCTCCATTTTGTAAATGAGAAAATTAAAGCTTGAGAGGATTCTCAGTAAGTATCTGTGGCAGGATTCTACTTTACTCTTCCTGATTCTAAATTCAACAATGATTAATTGAATCATTGTACATAAGCACATAGCTGATGACAATCCACAAATTCAAGTCAGTTATAAACAAGCATTTATAAAACTTCTACTACATGTAAAATAATATACATCATAGGATATTAAAATGGGAGTAGTGACAGATTTACATATGACCAAAAAATGAAAAAAAAAAGAGATTAGTGACATTAAAGAGTTATAAGCATGAGAAAAAGAAAGCAGTGATTAAAAAAAAATACCTGTCAATTATTTCGTCTCACTTGTAAACCAATCTGCTTTACTATTCCAAGCAGTACATAAGAATAAAATCTAGATATGTAGCAAAGGTCAATAGTGTAGTTAGTTAGCTGACTGATTTTGCTCCTGTTCAAAGGAAGCATGTTATCAAATAGAATACTTTAAACTGCCATTACCGTTGAAATGAGACACCAATGAGGACCCACATGTGCAAAAAATATTACAGCATTTTTATAGCTGGAACTGGAAATTGAGTGGGTGAATATTTTTGTTCTGTAAAAACTGATCAGCAGTATGATTTCAGAAAGGCTTTGAGAGATTTACATGAACTGATGCTAAGTGAAGTGAGTAGAACCAAGAGAACATTGTAAATGAGATTATATGATGATCAATTGTGATGGATGAGGTGATCTAGGTCAGTTCTAGTGGATTTGTGATAGAGCCATCTGCACCCAGTAAGAGGACTGTGGGGACTGAATGTGGATCACAACATAGTATTTTCACTTTTTTTGTTGTTTGCTTGAATTTTGTTTTCTTTCTCGTATTTTTTTTTCCTTTTTGATTTGGTTTTTCTTGTTTAACATGAAAATTGTGGCAATATGTATAGAAAAATTGCACATGTTTAATTTATATTGGATTGCTTGATGCCTAGGGGAGGGAGTAGAGGGAAGGGAGGGAGAAAAAATTTGGAATACAAGGTTTTGCAAGGGTGAATGTTGAAAACTATTTATGCATATGTTTTGAAAATAAAAAAAGTTTTAAAAACTTTAAAAAAAAAGAAATGAGAGACCACTACTTGTTTGATTTTAGCATTTTGTCCACAATGACAGGGGTAAGTTTTTTAGTTTCCTGTCCTTTTGTGGAAAAAAGCTAAATAATTTTCCAATTAATGGCAATGAAATTTCCCTTAAATCTTAATTCTTTAACATATTCAAAAATATTGATATCCCTGTAGTACTTCAAAATTTGTGAAGTACTTTGTACATTACTTGATTTTATTTGTTACCTTCTGAAGAAGGTAATAAAAGTATTATCATTTTCATTTTGCAGACAAGAAAGCCTGGGTTCAGAGGGGTTTAGTGATTTAGTTACAGAACCACAATTAATAATTATTAGTAGCAAGATTTGAATCTACGTTTCTCTTGAGTTTTAAGTCTAGTATTCTTAAAAAGCAAACTACAATAAAACCTTTGTATGTTCATGGAAAACAAATGCATTTATATGTACACAGAGCAAGCATGTTTGCAGCATTGACATTATGCAGTGATGTTAAACTGAAATAAGCCATTAAACTAATTGTGATAGGCTGCATATTACTTAGAAAACAGCAAATCAGAAATATTTAACTTTTATTTTGTTAAATATTTTCCAAATACATTTTAATCTGTTTGCATGCACTTTAGAGTGTTGTAAACTGTATTAGGTCAATGATGTTCATATTTGACCCCTTTGACACTATGACCAGAGAGCCAACATCAGAATCAGCAACATCTGAGTTCATATTCCATCTTTAACAGATAATTGCTCCTGTGATTTGGGCAAGTCATTTAACCTCTGAGTGCCCCCAGGTAGTCTTTAAAATTCTCAGTGGTGGAGCTTGATTCAGACTGACATTTTAAGAGTTTTCTTTAGAAGAAAGTGAGTAGGGATTTCCCTACACCAATTTAATCTCAAGTATTTTTTTAAATAAATAAATAAATAGATAGATGTATATGTGTGTGTGTGTGTTTGTAATGAATAGGATAAGAAATGAGAATAAGATAGAAATTTCTCTATTCCCTTATTCCATAAACACACAAATTATTCAAAATTATAACAATGATTTAAAAATGCAATTGCAGTTAATATGGTTGAAAATTATGTTATGACTGATCCTATACATATGTAAGATCTATTTGCAATGAAAACAAGAGGAGAGAACAAATATTAAATATAAAATTCCTTTCATAAGCCTTAAAAAGAAACAATTGAAAATATTCCAAACTAGGAATTATTTCTAGTAGTTGGAAGATTAAAATAATTTGTAATTATCATCTTTATCATTTTATTAGCATCTCTACCACTGATATGACCAGAGTATCATCCTACCCGCCAGAGCTGTACCTGACCCACAATGTCTCAGATAGCTGGACAGCTCAAAGCAGCAGCCATTACCCATTCAACAACAGTATATTATAAATAACTGGGGGATATTTCCTCATTCATTATAGCATTCATAGTATTTAACCTCTCTCTCTCTCTTGCTGGGTTGAGCTTCCTTTTTGATTCCTGCACAGAGTTTCTAACTGTTCTGTGGAGTACCCATTTTTCAGATGCTACCCACCTGCCTATGGTTAGCATTATTCTGTTACCATTTAGTGCTTTGGAATAGTGGATTAGTTAACACTTGGTTTCAAACAGAACAATACTCAAAAAAGTAGACACTAATCAGTCATGTGAGTGGAATGGGGGGGTAGTTTTCTGTTGTTAATAGGATTTAAAATCCTTGATTCAAAATTGCTATTCTTAAAAATAATAATAATAATAATAATATTTCAGGAGGCAGCTAGGTGGAGCAGTGGATAGAGCACCAGCCCTGAATTCAGGAGGACCTGAGTTCAAATCTGGTCTCAAACACTTAACACTTCTTAGCTGTGTGACCCTGGGCAAGTCACTTAATCCCAATTGCCTCAACAAAAAACAAACAAACCGAAACAACAACAACAACAACAACAACAACACAACAACAACAAAACAAAACAACAACAACAACTTCAGTGACCCTTAGATCTGGCAGAGTGTTTAGAATGTACAAGATATGATCCTACCAATTCTTGGAGACTGATAAAGAATAGATTATATATATACTAGCAAGATAGAATTAGGTGTGACCTGGCAAAACTAGAATTAATGGGCAAGATTTTAGATCACCCTTGTCTTCTAAGCTCTGTCATGCTTCATTAAGAGCAACAAAAAGAGGAAATAGCCTTTGGTATTTACATTTTTTTTTTTGGTTACAGACAGCAAAGTATCAACTGCTTTCCACTTTCCTTTTGTTTTTTTGTTTTTTTTGTTTTTGTTTTTGTTTTTTCTCCTGTAGAGTGAGCTAGGGGGTACAGTAGCTAGAATTATGGACTTTAACTTAATATGACCTGAGTTCAAAGTTGGACTCAAACACTTACTAGCTTTGTGATCCTGAGAAAATCACTTAACACTTCTCAGTATCAGTTTTGTCATCTGTAATAATAATAGTAGCATCTACTTCTTAGGGCTGTTGTGAAGGTAAAATGAGATAAATTTATAAACCTTAAAACTTTGCAAACTTTACAGAACTATATAAAAGTGAACTATTATTACAGTTTCATAGGAGGCCTAGGACAAGTACTGAGTGATAATCTAGTTCTAGTGCTCCTTGAAATTTGTCTTTGTCTGCTTTGTCCTTAGAATTACTGTTAATAATTATAGTATATTTATAGAATTTGTATAATTATATACATATATTGTTTTTGATTTATTTTTTTTACTGAGTTAGCTATTTCTCTGAAAGTTCCTATGTTTCAAAACCTTCATTTTTATTTTTATCTCTCTCAAAAAATGTTTTTATTCAGTGGGATCCAACTAACTAATTTCTTCATTGTCTATTGTTTCATATTCTTGATTTACTGACTGGGAAGGAAGAAAGGGATCAATCTCATCTTAAAATTCCTTCTCAAAGGTGTAAGCTAAATATTATAGATACATCTTTGTCTCTTTTCATGATTCTCTAATTTTCTTTTTCCATCCTCCTGTTGATTAGCCTACATCTAGCTTTCTTTACAGGTTGCAAGGAGTTTTCAAAATTAGGTTCTCTTATTAGAGGAAAAAGTACTCCGGCAGATTGTGTATGACTCACATTCACCCAGATCCTTCCTTGGAAACAATGGCATAACTGTATCAAGCAATCAGAATTAAACTAAGTTTTGATTCCTGAGGGGAAATTTTAGCTCAAAGATATGAAAATCATTGCTCATCAAAATGGGAATTAGCTCAATCAGATAATTGATTGTCTGGAGACGAACAGAGTTTTTAATAACTTCAAATAAGAGGAACTTGTGCTAGGTAAGAAGACAGGGGCACGCAAAGAAAGAAAAAGTATGAGTAAGGTTTACAAGAGGATGAAGATACATATATAAATATACATCAAAATAGACACAGAAGTTAAAGATGTACATTGTACTTCCTCAAAGAAAGACTAGAGCAATAAGGATACCTTACCTAGAATTCTATTGTATCATTCCTTTGCTTTCCAGTTCATTTTTTTTCCTTTCAGGGATATGTTAACTGTTCCTTTCAAAAAGTATTTATGTGTATTTACATACACATGTATTATATGTGTTAAAGAATAATAGTACATGTAAACAATAAACATGTAAAAATAGTACATGTTTATTATGTGCATATATACATGTATAATCTTCTACATCTGATTAATCATTTGACCTTTCAAACATTCATACTATAAAATAAAAAATAATGCTAATTTACTACAATAAAACTATTATAAAAGATGTCATACTTTTATTATTGATAAATAGAAATAGTTTCAGGGTCTCTACTTGTTTCTTTCACTACATATACAGAAATGATTTATCAATAATATAAGGACTATGCAAGGTGGGGGAGAGGGCAGAGGATTTTACTCACAACCCTCAACTTTGTAGTACTTCTCATGCCTTCAGATTTAGTCAAGAACACTACAATCTAACTGCAAATGAAAAGCTTTAGAGGCCACTTGGGCCTACGATTGATCCAAAAAGGACATCCCTCTCAAGTTTTCAGGTTTGACCCCTAAGAACCATCAGGTGTTTTTTGTTTTGTTTTGTTTTGTTTTTTGTTTTGTTTTTGTCTTTGGATCTCCAATGGTTAGCGCAATTCTTGGCACATAGTCGGCATTTAATAAATACTTGCTGAATGATTTACTGCATTGACAAAAATGAAGTTCACTCTGAGTTACCATCTGGCTTTCAAATCAGAACTATGTCAGTATAAAAAGTTGAATTACGGATAGAGGAACTAAGCTTCCGAACACCAACCTTTAAGAGCTAATGCAACTTGACTAGGGCAGTGACAGACAGGATAAGTCACTGAGCACACTGAATAAATGCAAGGACCAGCTGAAGAGAAATTGCCAAGGTCAGAGCCTGGGAGTAAGTCAGCCTGATGCTCCTCTAGAACAGAAGCCAGTCCTCCCTTCTGCTCCCAGGCTTTCAACAGAAACTGATGCACTGCAGGCAGTCAGGGTAAGCCCGCCAGCTTTAATAACAATCACAAAAACTGTTAAGTAAATGTCTCAAGCACTAGAAGCAATTGAATGACTTAACAGTAAGGAGTTCTCAGAGAAAGGCTCATCCCAGAAAGCACAGTGCCTCTTGCTGCATGCTAGAACAAATGCACTGAGGAGAGGCTACGACAGACTGAATTAATCCTTGCTCAGTCACACTGGGAGCTGGGTCCTTGCATCTTTCTGACTGAAGCACAACTGACACCCAGGGGCTGGAGGTGGGTAGGTCAAGATGGAAGGGGGACTGTGGGTGAAAAAGGAATCAGTGCCCTTTAGTTCAGGCTCATAGCTGATGATATGCCAGACAACACAATCTTGGTGCACTAAATTTTAGGATTGGATATTGAATACTTTCATGGGTATTACAGCTATACTGTGGAAGCAGAAGTGGTGGACAGGTTTATTCATTGTAGCTATTAGGATCCTTTCCCGTCTAAATGTTCCGAGTTATTTTTTTAAACTAAAGATCCTTTCTCTTGCTACCATTTTTATTTCCCCTGCTTTTAGATGCCAAAGTCTAAATGTGGATTTAACTGTCTTCCAGGATTTCATATTAACTATGCCATCGTAAAACATCAGGAAGCTTGGAATATTGTAAAATTTTTCACAGTTTAAAAAGCACAGAAGAAAAAATAACTTTATTTGAACTTATTTATTTAGTTTAAAGCATCCAACTAATGAAAAAAAATCCAGAATACATATACAGAAAATGGCTTCTTTGTTCATGAATGCAGTATTGTACTTTGAGGAGTTATTCCACACAGAGGTGCTACCTGGCAATGATAAGATGCCATACATATCAATAATATAGCACAAAACTCATCAGATTAGCTAGGTAATTACCTAAAAAGGCCTTCATGGGATGAAATAAAGAATAAGTGAATTTTGATAGCTGCATAATTGTAAAATTTGATAAGCCTCAATCATAAAGAAAGAAAAAAAAACATCACGACATGCAACTGTTTTCAGAAAAAAAGCTTCCTTATCTTTATAATTCTTTAACTCATTGCTATGTTCTACCATCTACCTATAATTCCTTGGGAATATAGTTGAAGATCACCAAGGGTGGGGTAAACTAAGAACCTTTAAAAGGTAAATTTTTTTCCTATGAATTTAATCTGCATAGCTTGAAAGTTATGGGATCTATGTAGAGTTGGAAGAATCTTCAGAAGACATGCAAAACCTTCATTTTATAGTTATGGAAACAGAGCCCCATGTAGATTAAGTCAATTAATATATAATATTTACTAAATGAATAGTACAAAACAAGACCAAAGTCAATTAAGGACAAGAACTGGGCTATGAATCCAGGTCTTCTGAGTATAGTCAACATTCTTTACCTTTTTCCATATTGTTTCTTCAGTTGCTATAATAATCCCTTGGGGAAGAGGGTTTCCTTCCTTTTCCCCTCAACTACTTCCAATAAGGAATCATGGCATTATTGATAGAGAACTGGCCTCAAAGCCAGATAAGCTTCTCAGTACTCTCGGCATTGCTCCCAGACTAAATGTTACTGACCTGCATTTGTTGATAGGAGTCACCTGAGAGTTTCTAATACCAATGAAATTGAAAGTAGTCCCTATCACTACAATTCAGTGTGCCAGGAAGAACATTTTGGGCTGTAGAAATGAATATAAACAATAGGATAAGCCTTAGTGCATAATCAGCAATGAAAATTGAGATTTTTGCTCTCACAATAGAGAGACTATAAGAAAATGGTGGAATTTTCAAATAAATTGCTGCCACACATCATTTTGCCTACTTTAAAGCCATTTCTATCTTTCTACATTTAATCTGTGGCAAATACCTTTTAAAATAAAAAAAGATTCCTTTCCCCCCAAGCTATGCCAACTGAGAATTAGATTTTTTTTTCCTTTTCCTTTTTTTCCTGCTGACAGAGTAGAGAGGGGATAAGTAATATAAATAGGATCATAGAGGTATTTAAACCCATACACCAAACATTGGTCTATACCAGGGGTTTCCAACCTTTTTATTCAATCACTGTACTACTTGACTTGCAATAAACCTTCCCATAACCCCTACTTAATATCAAAAGAAATAGGCTCTAGAGTTTACCATTCATAGTAAAAAATACAGTGAACTAGATGAATTTTTCATGTTTTATATATATATATATATATATATATATATATATTTCATACATACATGCAAACTATATATATACATTTACACACACACTTATATATATGCATGTATGCATTTTCTCACCTGTGAAATATTTAAAATATTTATTTCATAAATATTACTAATGGTCCCTTGATATCATGCCCTTATCTATATAGTACTTAGTTATACTTCTATCACGTGACCATGATTGTGAGGGGGAAGGGTTCAGCTTTGTCAGAACTTCATAAAAAGACTAAAACTATTTTAAAAGTTTGTGATTTAATTATCCCCTTATATAATGCCACCACTATGATTTGTAAATGATTTGATGCTTTCTATATTCCTTTGTCTTGCACACTAAATTTGTTTTTAAAAAAGAGTATTGTTTCTTGAGCTGTATTATAAAATGTCATTTGTGATTTCTTTTTGCTTCTTTGAGTTTTCATTCTCCTCCTTTTGGCTTATTTAAAAAAAATACCCTATCTTCCTGAGAATTTTCATTTTGGTTTGAAGATAGCATCTGTTTGTGTCCCATATGACCTAAACCTCTATCTTAGCCTTCTAAATTCTCATTTTACTGGAACTGATTTATTACCAGTTTTTTTAAACCATGTATTTTCTTCTTACTGTTATTTTAAAATATTTTTCAACTTTTATATTCATGAAGTCAGATTCCTTCCTTTAGAATTTAGGGTTACTTTACTTGTGTTTCTTGCTGAATGAAAAGAGAATGCAAATTTCTATGCCTATGGGATGCTTTCCTTCATCTGGGATTTTTCTAACTAGAGAGGAGTAATATGAAACCATTAGGAAATGCCATAATGATAGGATAAAAGGGCAAGAACATTGTATTGGGGCTCAGGAAAAAAAATGGACTCTGGTTCTTGACTAATTATAGGTCCTTATGTAAATTATTGTATCTATTTGAGCAAAATGAAGAGGCTAAAATTGATCATCTTCCTTGATTTTGGTTCTAAAATTCTATTTTATTTTAATACCTTCTACAAGTTATCAAAAATGACTATCAAAGAACAGGAAAAGGAGATGAACAAGGCATGCATAAAAGGCATTAGATTGGGGTTCTTAAAGTGGGAATCAAAATGTTAAAATTAGATCTTTAATAATTACATCTCACTATGATGTTTCCTTTATAATCTTACTTATATTCTTCACTTGAAAACATTCTGAAATGTCCATTCTGGTGCACCAGATTGCTAAAGAGGTCAATGACTCAAAAACATTATAAACCCACAAACCTACAATAGATGTATATCCAATACTTAATGCAATATTGGTCCATCCAATATATTATTATATAGGACATAAAATGTTTTCTTAGGAAAGATATAGTTTCTAAATGTAGAAAATTTATAGTTTCTCCAAAAAACTATATTATTATTAATTTAGGTTTACTCAAGAAATATGAAAAAGAGAGAAAATGAATTGGGATGCCAAGAAGACTCATAAACAAGTGGATAATAATTTTCTTTAGGATAGAATATAGAGTAGAAACTGGTGTAGGCAATAGAAAATGTCAGAAAATTTTTACATTGTGTTTAAATAATCTAGATCAATAAAAATTAACAAATATATTAATTTCTTAAATACCAATTGTTTCAAGGAATTGTGTTTGTCACATAAAGACAAAAACATGCCTTACTTTATAAGAGTTTATATTCTACTAGGGGGAATAGAACATTCATACATATCAAGGGAAATATATGATCATTTGAGAAAGGAGTAAGCACTAATAAATATGAAGGGGGGGGTCCAGAAAGGCTCCTGTAACAAATAGCATATGAACTAAATTTTAAAGGGTGATATGCAATGTGAAAACTAGGCTCCAGTGGTGGTGGACAGGCTATTGATTTTCCTAAACATACATAATTTCTTACTTCCAAATGAAAGTGGATAACAATGAAACTATAATTAGAAATGCAGAGAAAAGATACCAGTTTTTAAGACATTGTTAGAAGTTTCTAAGAGGCACAGCAACTTCAATAACCTTGCTGTAAAAAAGGCACTCTTTTGTTGGGGAAGGTAATTTATTTTGACAGATTACATTTTAAAAAATGGTGGGGAGGAAGGGGCTAGCCACCTAGCTAGATATATTAACCAAAATGACCCTGGAGATCAATGAAATGAAAGATGTTTCTGACAGATTGCTCACATGTACAAGTTGCTTTATTTTCTCTAAAGGTGGAGGGCATGAGAAACTTGGGGAAAGAAAAAGAAAGAGAGAGAAAGAGAAAGAAAGAGAGAGAGACAAAGAGAGAGAGAGAGAGAGACAGGAGAGACAGAGACAGAGAGATAGAGAGGAGACAGAGAGATAGAGAGACATAGCAGAGAGAGACAGAGATACACAGAGAATTGAAATCTCCTTTATCCCCTCCTCCCAAAACCTCCACAATCTTATGAAAGTAATTGTTTCTTCCTGTTATTTGTGAAGCAAATTCCTTTTGAAAATATAGTGAAGAAAAGAAACCCTTAAATGTATTGTGGATTTTCTATGATATTAAATTATTAAATATCTGTATTTTTTAGCATTTGTTTATTTCAAAATCATGTAAATATTATAAAAGGAACAAAAAAAGTAAAATAAAAAAGTGAATTCTTGTTAGATTGTAATTCTGCCATATTAAACTAATTCCCAAGAAAATTTCCTTAATTTTAAAAAGTATTACTTTCTTCAACAAAATGGCCAGTAATGTGGCAATATTCCTATTATATCAAAAAGCACTGACCCTGACAGAAATGAATTTAAAAAATAGGTAATGTCAACATTGATCTAATCACCATTTTGTGAAGTTGACAGCATCTTAGTTCATTGTATATGTCAAGGTAAAAATAGGAAATTTAAATGCAATGTACCCAGAACATAAAACAACAATGCCTGCCATCAGAGTGTATGAAATTAGCCCTTGAAGGTCACTGAGATAGAATGTTAACTGACAAGAGTAAAGTCTACAGATTTTATGTACAATGTTATCCATTATTATCTAAATGATTGATAAATCAAATTAGATGCGTTGTGAGTATGCTCTACTTAGTACAGTCTTTTCTCCTTTAGCCCTTTCTATGTAGATGAGTCTGAATATCCAAGGCTGCCTTTGCTTATGCATTTAGTAGGCAGCAACTCACATGTATATGATAGGATTTTTAGAGGTCTGAGAAAATCCTCCTGTCCTCAAATTTCTGTTCTCTCATGCTATCTAATTTCACTCAAAAATTTTGTTCCTAATTTGTCTTAAAGTCCTTTCAATTTTTAAAAGTTACTTCAATGAGAGGCAGCAACCTAAGGGTTGTTCTTTTCTTTCTTTCTTTTTTTTTTCAGGTAACACTTTAAATTCAGAGATTAGCTTGGGCAGCTAAGTGGTGCAGTGGATAGAGTACCAACCCTGCAGTCAGGAGGACCTGAGTTCAAATCCAACCTCAGACACTTTCTAGCTGTGTAACCCTGGGCAAGTAATTTAACCTCAAATCAAGAGAAAAATAAATGTGAGAGAATGTGTTGGATATTGTGAGCTTGGAAAGCGGCGTGCCATGGCATCAAAATTTGATTACTTTTTGTTGACTAGGATTTGCCCATTGGCTTCCTTGGGTATAATCAACAGCAAAAGTCCTTTTCCCATGTGGTTCTTTGCCCTTTGAAAAACAAGATGAAGATTCAGAGTATGTATGAAAAGTTACCCACCATGGCCATCTTCCTGGGTTTCCTGTGTTCTATGGGTGCTTACCTATAAATTTTCTTAGTGTAAATATAGTCAATTGAGTGAATATCATACTTTTAGAATCTCACAAACCCACAAGATCTCAACCTATTTTAAAGTTGAGAAAGCTGAATTATTAGCATGAAAAAAATAATTGCATAGTGTGATACCCAAAATATATGTCCTTAAAGATAGACAATATTAGACATATAAACTTGAATTATGCTTTGACTTTGACTATGGTAAATAACATATCAGACAAATGGGGATGTGCAAAGTATGTCTGGCAAAGGAAACATGTTAGTTTTCTTGGAATTATACAAGAATCATAGAGTAAAAGAAATAGATTAGCAATTTCACCTGAATAAAGAACTCCTGGGTAAGGAAATTCTATATGCCAATAAAGGGATGGTACTTTCTTTGCAACTTATTGCCTTTGACTTGCCTAGAAAGTTCAGAACCAGTATGTCAAAGGTGGGAAATAAGCTACAGTTTTTCTGGCACTTCAGCCAGCTCTCAATTATTCTACAGTATCTCTTACACAATACCTTTTTTTTCAGATGGGGAAGCTGAGGTCCAGAGAGAGATTTGCATTGTCCAAAATGGCATAGGAAGGTTGAGAATTTAGGTTTTCTGATGCCTAGTCCAATGCTCAAATCCAATTTACTGCCAGGAACTTATAATCCATTCTGTCTAGGAAATTATAGTCTATTAAAAATTTTTAAAATTAGTATCCCTTTTATGTAATTTTATTGAAGATGCATTGTAATTCGAACATTAACTCTTTTACCATAAGATTAATCCAGGAAGAGTTGTTTTTGAATACTCGAAAAAATCAGAAGTTCACCGTGGTTGAGATCCCAAATGATCAGACCGAGCTTATACAAGGGCATGAAGACTTGTACTGAAAGGTGACATATAGAGAAATGAGTATTGAAAACATGAGAGTCCTGGAGGACAGAAGAAGGATTCTAACAGAAATTCTGTTATACTTGATGATATTTGTTTCCTCTGCCTGGAGCTGAAGAATTTTGCTGCTAATATGCTCAGTGAAAAAGACAACAATCCTTTAAGGATTTTTCATTTTTAAAATGAAACTTCAGCTTACTAGTTGTTTCCCATAAAAACTGGGCTCATATGAGAATATGCATTGTGGAAATCACAACTCTAAATATGACTCAAATTAATACTTGTCCTTTTCCTTTTTAATTTTATTTTCAGTAGAATATTTTGTATTATCCTTAATCATGCAGAAGCAATGGTCTCAAAAGAACCAGAATTTCAGGTGCATCAAAGAGCAAGGGAAAGACTCATGATGAGAAAAAGGCAATTGTAGTAGTATAAAGAAAATTGATGGGCAAAAAGTGGACCAAGAAGCATAGAAAAGCAATAACAGTTTGTTGACTTGTGCTTATTTTATTAAGTATTTTATTCTTATGCAGCATTCATTTCTAAATCTATGATAATACTCCCACCAACTTTTTCTAAGAAAAAAATAAAACCATTAAGCTAAATCATCTGGTATAATGGTTTTGACTAAAGCTATGTAATATTTCATAGCCATAAGCTTTCCTGAGAGAAAGGTAGTAAGTTCCAACATTAGTCATCTGAAACCACTAGTTGAATCTAATCTGAATTCTGTTGTGCTTTTTGATTTTTAAAATTATATTATTGTAGTCATATTATTCGCTAATTTCTACTGTCTTTACTTTTGTTTGAGTTTTTTCATATAAACTGAATTTCTTATCCCTCGGTTCTTTAAGGCACAGAGCTGCAATGCTGCATTATTTTCCTAAAACATAATTTGTAAGTTGATACTTCAATTGTTCTACCTCTTCATTTGTTTCTTTTTTTTCCTCTAATAAAAAAAGAATGACCTTATGAATATTTTGGTATTTATGGGATCCTCCTTTCGGTGTTTCTTGAGTTACCTTTCCAGTAGATGATATAAGCAGCTTTTTTATAATATATATAATCATTTTATAAAATGATTCAAAAATAGATTCCCAGAATTGTTGAATCAATGCACAATTCTACTAATAGTCTGTTGGTGTGCCTTCCCCCTATTCCTTCCAGTACTGACTATATTTACCTTTTATCATCTTTGCCAATTTGATGAGTATACAGTGAAACTTCAGAATTGTTTTGATTTGAATATTTCTGATTTGATCCATTTTAAGATTTTATTAATGATTGATAAACAGAATTTCATATTTTACAATTATATCTGATTCAACCATGTATTGATTATGAGTTGGATCTGAATCTTACATATTTTCATTAAATCCTTGTGTTTTAGATTTTGAACATCTGAAATGTTTTATGCATGTGTGTTTTTACTTTTCCTTTTATTCCAGTTGCATATTGCACATGAAAAATGTATTGTCTTATTATCTGAAACATATTATTTTTTAGTTTTCTTTATGCAATTATAAGTGTATCTTGGTACATTAACTGCAAGATATTTTATGCATTTTGTAGTTATCTTGAATTTAGTTTCTCTTTATATTTTTTCCTAGGTTTTTTCCCCCAATACTACATAAGAATGCTGATTATTTTTAGAATTTGTTTATGTAACTAGGTATAATGAAGTACTTATCAGGTATCTTTAGTCTAGCTGATATTTCAAAACAATATATCGAAAACCAAAAACGTTGTCTTTCCCCACATACTCAAAACTTTATCGAGCTTTCCAATTTCTTTTTCTTCTTCTAAACCCTCAGATTTAAGAAGTGAGGATCATCTATAACTCTGGCCTATCTTTTACTCCTCCATCCTCATGTCCAAACAGGTACCAAGTTTCATTTATAACTAACTGTCATTTTCGTATCATTGGCATAGTTGTCTCCTAATATTTTGGTGAAATGCCACAGTAAATTTTAGATATTAAATACTTTTAAATGTATTTTATAAAATTAGCCTTTAAATTAATCTGGAATAGAAAATCTTAGAATATTAGCATGCATTATAGAATTGACTAAGTGGAAAAGTAGATGGCCTGGTTATGAGTTGTAGAGACAATGAAGGATTACAGATGGAAGAATACTTCCTGAATCGGTATCAATAGTATACATTGTTGTATTTAATAATATACCAGGATAAGATCTCTGCAAAACTGGTAGATTCTTTATGGACATTTCATGGGGAAATAA